>LOJH01063436.1:0-10724 GCA_001685095.1 Ellobius talpinus
GCAGGGAACCCTGACTGCTCTTTGGACTAGAAAGGGAGGGTGAGGGGGATGGGTGGATGGGGATAGAATTGGGATGAAGGAGGAGGTGGAAAATTTTTAATAATAATAATAAATTAAAAATGAAAAAAAGAACACAGAAAATTTAGTGGGTAGGGAAAGAATAGTAGATTTGGGAAGAATTACAGTAGGGGGGATAGTGTTGTCATAATACAGTGTAGGAAATTCTCAAAGAAATAATAAAAATGAGAAAAATAGAGCAGAACCCAGAGAGTAGATCTTTGTTATTATTACAGTTGCAATTCTCAAGCTTTAATTACAATCAATTTAATTGTTCCAGGCAATATTAAAGAAATGAGGGTCCTGTATTCGTACTCTAGCCAGAATAATGGGTAACTGTTTACTGAGTTTTCTGTCCTGCCCATTTCCCATTGTAATTAAGTCCCAAAGGAATCACACAAAGGTCTAAATTAGTTATAAACCAATTGGCCCATTTGCTCAGGCTTCTTATTAACTCATAACTTACATTAGCTCATTATTCCTGCCTATGTTAGCCACGTGGCTCAGTACCTTATTCGGCAAAGCATAAATCTTAAAACAAAAAAAAAGAATAGGATCCAGGTGTGGTGGCAGAACCTGTTATCCCAGTACTGGAAAGGTAAGGCAGGATATTGCCCACATAAGTTCCAACCTGGGCTACCTACTGACTTGGAAGCCATTTTAGTTTATCTTAGTTATATAGCTATATACCATCTCAAAACAAGAGAAATCTTTTAAAAATGGGGTTTAGTTACATGCACCCCCACACCCAGTTTGGTTTTTGTTTTGTTTTTTGAGATAGGGTTTCTCTGTATAACAGTCCTGACTGTCCTGGAACTTGCTTGTAGACCAGGCTGTCCTTGAACTCACAGAGATCCCCCTGCCTCTTTCTGGGATTAAAGGTGTGCCACCACCACCCAGCCACAGTACATATTCTTAACTGCTGAATCATTTCTCCAGTTTTCCTTCCTGGCTACTGGCCAATCAGCATTTATTTAAAATATAATTGACAGAGTACAGGCCATTGTCCCACAGATGAGGGTCACCCTGTTATGGGGAGCCCACTAGAGATAACCACTCAGACACAGTTTATAGCCAATTTAAAGTCCTTATTTGAACTGACGGGGACTACACTTAGAAATCTGGGGCCCAAATATGGCCTTTGGCACTTAGATCAAGGAGCTTTTAAAGGCAAAAAAAAAACCCACATCCTGGTATCTTGTTTAGCAGTTGTAGGGGAGATTTTGTGAAAACCAGAAGTTTAACAGAAGCTAAAATTATGCAGCTAACTGTAAGGAGAGGTTTTGTGCAAGTAAGCAGTTTAACATAAGCTGTTGACTAGAGGAGGAGTTTTGTACAAACAGGCAATTTTACAGAAACTAAGATAAGCAATTACATGGAGTGGGAGTTTTGCACAAGCAGGAAGTTTAACAGAAGATAAAATAAGTTAGCTGGGGCATCTTGACCTTAGGTTCTTGGAATGTAGTTGGGTAAAATTCCACGGGGTTCTTCATCAAGAAGATAAAATTCTAGTTAAACTTGAAATGGTCGAGGCAAGAATACAAGATGGAGGAACCTCTACACTGCCTTGCCTTGTCTCAACACTTCTGTTCTACCCTTAATCTACCTCCAATAACCACAGTTTTTGAGACATTTGCAGTCAGTGGGGATATCATAGGAATACGACCTTTTGATTTCAGGCGGTAGTATAAACCATAGCTTACAAAATTGGCTATCATTTGAAGAGATTACCTCTAACGTGGAGATTGATACCCTTGGTGGCTATGAACTTCATCTATAAAGTAGTTGGTGCCATTAACACAAGTTTGTGCATGAAATTAGTTTTTGAACCATTCAATCTCAGACTGGAAGGGCTTATAGTTAAGGCAATATGACTACCCTAATTTTATAGTCAGGGATACTAGAAATTCAGAGGGAAATCCTTGTTTTGTGGCTCAAAGCAAGTGACTTTGAAATGAGGACCCTGGATTCACAAGTGCTTTTTTTTTTCCTACGTAGACCTATCCTAGACCCTCCAAAGACACCATGGTTGGAAATAAGCTAACATCATCCCAGTCTCTTTGGTAGTAGGTTCCCAGAACTATTTTAGTGAATCTGTCAATTTATGTGGTGATATTTTGTTTGTGCTTTAGCAAATAAATATCGCCTGAAAATCAGAGTGCAAAGCTAAGCGAATACTTAGCCATAGAGGTCAGGCAGTGGTAGCATACACCTTTAATCCCAGCACTTGGGGGCAGAGGCAGGTGGAATTCTGTGAGTTCAAGGCCACCCTGGGCTACATGAGATAGATCCAGTCTACAAGAGAATTAGAGCCAGGTGGTGGTGGCTCATACCTTTATTACACATACTTGGAAGTCATAGGACTTTTATTCCAGCAATAGTGAAGTGGAAACAGGAAGGGATATGGCTGGGCAGAGAGAGGAATATAAAGCTCAAGGAAACAGGAGCTCAAGGCATTCAATCTGAGGATACTCCATTCAGTCTGGGAATTCGTGGAGACAGGATCTTGCCCACTTTGGTCTGAGGATTTGGTAGAGGTAAAAGGTCTCTCTAGTGGCTGGCTCCTTTCCTTCTCTGATATCTGACTATGGGTTTTTATTATTAAGATCAATTAGAATTCACACTACAAATTTATGTGAACATCTATCTTTGTTGGTAGACTGAATAATAAAGTCATTATGACTATTATGTTAAAGATGATAATTTTAAGTATAAAATCTTATTTTTTACCACTATTGTTTTCCATCACTCAATAAGCATCCTTTAACCACCTTAACACAAACTCATTTGAACCATGATTTTGGTATAGGAGGAAGGGCATGGATGATCTAAATTTGTGCTAGATAACTAATGTGATACCCAGTATGTGGTGATAGATAACATTTCTTGAAACATGCTTATGTGCCAGACTTGTACAGTTATACATGTATCAGCTCACTTACTTTTTACAGCAATCATTTGTGGGATGTAAACTTTATAGTATTACTGTCATCAGCTTACAGATACAGAAAATGAAGCACAAGAAGCTGTAGAAACCTGGTTTGAGTACATATAGCTAGCTGCTAAGTACTTTTGCACCTTAATAGGTACTATCACTGTATAGTTGACCATCACCAACAATTTTAAGACAAGATATTGATAGTGGAGGAGTCCTTACTGACTTTATATATATTCTTCTTGCCCTGATGGAGACTCCAAGAAAAAGAAAGAATAACTGTTTCAATTTGACCCTGGAGATGAAGGGCAAAGCCAGGACATAACCTCAGAGCCCCCAATTCTCAGATTGCATAGTTAGTTTTCTAAACATTATGATTCCTTCCTATGGGAGAACAGGAAGACATGGAACATTTTTAGGCTATTTTATCTACCTCCTTTGTTCGCAAAGGAATGCTGTTGTTACAGGACACAGCATAAGTTAAAAAATAGTTTTCAAAATTCCTTTGCAAGACTGCCAGAATGACTTAGTCAGGAAATTCTTGGAAATGATATTGCAAAAGAGTTTTTTGTCCTCTCTTCCATGAGCAAGATAAATGAGGACATTTTCTAAGATCTCACTGTGAAGATTTAGTAACATGTTCATTTTCAAAGGGCCTTTCATTTTTAAGATATTCTTAATTTCAGGATTCTCCCCCTTGGCCCCCACCTATGAGTTCTGTGATTTAAATGGAATGCACTTTGTTAGGTCTGGGGTCCTTGGGGAAGAGCTGCCTCTGTGTCTTCTCAGGTAAGGCTGACCTTGTGTAGGCCTGGGAGGAAGAATGCAGGTCTCTCAGAGAAGAGCAGTGGCGCTTCTGGGACCTACTGGCAATCGTTAGTGACAGAGATGAAGAAGCCAAGAGCAGTTTACCCTTCACAAATATGGATAATTACACAGAACGCAAAGCAGCAGAGAGATTAAGAAAGTTCAGCGGGAGTCTTGGGAGCTTTCTGTACTTTTGAGGATTTATCCATAATGAACCTTTACCCTTTTGCAGTTCATCCTCAGCTAATAAAAAGAAATCAATTGCAGTTATAATCCTGATGAGTTCTTCAAGAAGCAAACTATAGGAGAGGACAGATCTTGAGATGTGTCTGTCCTTGAAAAACTAGATCTAAATACAAATAGGCATTCATTCTCATTAGACAATACCTTCCTGGCAAGCCACCTTTCTATCTACAATGAATGCAAATGCAGCACATTTTCAGGTGAGTAAAGTTTTTCTCCTTTTAGAGAGGAAGAGGGGGGAATGACGGCCTGTGTCCTGATGCCAGCATTTATCAAACTGAGAATTGGGCAGAGACCTATGTGGACTGCAGATGGAGATGTCTCACTTTCCTGAATCAAGATTGTACCAACATTGGAAGAGTTTATTGCTTTTTCCAATCAGCATGCTCAGGCTGAATAGGCATGAACTCTCATCCCAGATCTCATCTTTCTGGCTGTCTCATCCAGTTTCTCTAGGAACCCCTAGTTTTTAACTGTAAAATGAATATCCTTTCAGTAGCACTATGAAGATCATCACTATTAATAAAATCAAGTATAAAGAATGTCAATCAAGTGTATATTATGCACTGGTCCCTTTTCTTCTGCATTATGTCATAAAATTGTCCCCACACTTCTAAAAGGAAAGCAGAAGTAAGTAAAATCTTACAAAATTCCAAATATTTAACCATTTCATGGAGTTCAAACTAATATGGCAGGATGTCTACTGAGGGACCCAAACTTAATTGTCTGATTTTACAGATGAGAAAAATGGGGCACACAATAATAAGCTGCTAAAGTATAAATATAAAACTCTTAATATAAATAAGAGGTAGTATCCATTGTATAAAGTTATCAAAAGGATTAGATAAACTAATTGGCATAAACTTAGCACAATGCCTACATAGAAAAATGATTTAATAAATAAAACCTTCAGTTCTCAGTAAATGTTTGCTAAACTCAATGATAAATAAAAACATAGGCTCTTGGGATGACAAGATAGCTCAGAGGGTTAAGGCACTTGTCACACAAAGCCTGACAATCTAATTTTGATCCCTAGAAACCACATAAAGGTGGAAGGAGTGCATTCCACAAAATTGTTCTTTGACCTCTATACATATACAGTGTGACCTCTCCATTATGCACACACATAATAATAATATTTTTAATGAAAAGGAAGATGTAAGCTCTTTGAAAGTGAGGGAGGAAAGAGATTTTGAGATCATAGAAACCTAACACTTTTTTTTCCTTCTAACCTATCCCTTTTATGTCACTTTTATGTGCTTTTAATGTCACAGTCACAAACTCTCAAAATGAGTACAGACACATAAAGATGCCCAGAGGATCCTATGATGCCTTCTGGATGCTAGATTTCTTTTCATAAGCTCACAGACATACACAGCACACCCCAGCTTATGTCATCTGGCAGCCACCTTCTCTTATGGCATATGGCAGATCTCTGTGGATGGATGGCAACATCCACTCCAGCACACCCCTAATACATGAATCAGAGACTGATTGCTGCCAGCATACTGCTGTTCTATAATGCCATGTTTCCTGCCAGATCTTCCATAGTACCTGACTCAGATACTTGGGCCCTTACTTGGAAGAGAGGCCACTTTGGTCAGAGACGTGGTGTGCAGGGAGAGGCCACAAGAGGAGTAATTGTCCAGAGGCACAGGTAGCTGGGAACTCATTTTAGGAGCTACAGAGCTGCTTGGAGTTGGCCCCATGTATCATCCTACCTGATTTGATAAATAAAATGAAAATGGTCAAGGACAACTATTAAAAATTATAAGACAGTGACCACAGAGAATTAGGTCAAGCACAGGTCCTTTCTGAGGGTTGAACTTGGATCCTTGACCACATGTCCATGGAGCCAGCACTGACTGAGCACACCTGCTGTATCTAGAGTGGTGATAGTTGTAGAAGGAAGTACAAAGAGGGATCAGAATCACCTCTCTCTTCGGTGTAGTAACCCATCTCTATGCTACAGTAATGCTCCTATCTATGGAAGCACTGTGTGGTTTCAGCTATTTAAGAATGGCTCAATCCCAGAAAACCTTCAGAGAGATGCACACAACAGAGAAGACAGTTGTATATCTGGTTTTTTTCTAGCCTGCTTCAGACCATTAGGCTGCATACCTGATCAACTGGCCCACAACCATTATATCCATCCCTGCCTTGTTGCACTTCTCTCAAATTTTCCAAGCTTCTCACATACCCACAGACTATTCCTGAGGAATATACTAAGTAGATATCTGTGAGTTCTGGTTTGCTATAAAAATAATTCTTAAGTCATACTTAAAATAAGTAATAAAATGTGTACCCTGGATTTCTTTTTCCTGATGAATGTTTTATTTCTAGAAACACTGCTTATTTTTTATTTAAAAACTGAAAGGAACAAGCAGCCTGGAATGGTGCCTCATACCTGCAACCCAAACTTTCAGAAGGCAAAGACAAAAGAAACTGCAAGTTTACAAGGTGTCTCAAAAAATAACACAAAAGCAGAATTTAGGGTTGCTTCCTGATTCACCCCATCTCATGACATTCCTCCTGGTTGTCACTACAAGCTCTGAAACAAGAATAAATCAAACCTTTCTTTTCTGTTCCCATTCTTATAACTATTAATTCTTTGGGTGCTCAGCACATAGTCAATAAATGCAAGGGCTGAAGGTCAACGTTTGGAGAATTAGAGACTGCAGTATGCTCGATGAATGTATATGAGAAGAGGTGGAAAGCCTATTGGAGTCCTTGGTGGTGGATGACTACAAGGGTGTATTACCTGCTGAATGCAGTACGTACCTTAGAGGACTACTTTTCTCTCAGGGAATTCTTTGACATCCTCCATTCTGGCTTCCCACCCAAAAGGCTGGAGAGGGATACTCTAAAAAGGCATCCTGTGGAATTTAACTGGTTACTTACTTGGAAGATAAAATGTGCTACATTAATTCGACATTCCATTGTTGCTAATAAAGGCTCAACCTTTACACACCGAAATATTCAGGAAGGGACATTTGATTCATGATGAGTCAAGAGTGATTTAAAATGTTGACCCTGGCTCTAAGCATAGCCAGAGTTTTATGCGAATCATATAATGCAATAATTGCTATGGTAACCACTCGTTTATATTAATTAGAGAAGTAAATAGAGTTCTGTAATATGTATTCCAAAATAACGCCAAAAGCATAAGTAAGTTCTCCCCATTGAAAGGATTAATTGATGCACTTGCCTTGCAGAAAAATTTACTTTTATTCTTTATATTTATATTTAGCCCATGTAAAGCAATTTTCTTTTATACTCTCTTTCCCTTCTGTCTTGCACTGCCTCTGGGATTTCAAAGCAATTAGCCATTTGTGTGGAGGAAAAGGAAACCTTAATATGCAGCGATCCTGATAATTTTTTATGTGAGTACCAGAGATATTTATGACTAAATAATAACAACAAATGCTTCTGAAGCTTTGGATACTATAGCGATTCTCCAAGGAAGTGCAAAAAAGGTAAAGGTGATATCATCAGGTGATTTTAAAGCTGTCACTTGGAAGGTAAAAAAACATCTATTCTGAGTTTACTGAGTTTTCAACGTTGTCAGGAGAAAAGCAAACAAAACCTAGCAACAATAACATTAACTAGACAGACTTTTCCAGGTAATCAACGATTCAGTCACAGATTGGATATGTCCTTGTCAAATGCGACTTACGCATGTCTTTATTCTGTCTTCCATAATTCTCTATTACTCACTATTCTAGCAAGCTTAGCTGAGGCACATCATGTATTTGTATGACCTTCTAGGTTCTAGAAGACACAAGGGTAATGATTTAGGGCCCACCCTCTCTTCTTAGAGATATGGAGGCAGATGAGCTAATAAACTTAGCAAGGGTTGTACCATCAGTGGTAGACTTGGTACAGGGTTCCCTGTAACCACAATGTCCAACAGAGTAACAGTTGACAAGAGGGCAGTTCAGTTCAATAAGACTTAAGTATCTACTGTTGGTTGGTTCAAACTTCGGGAGTCTTACCCCCAGTAGTACATTTGAGGAACAATTAAGCACAGAAAAACTTGGTTAAAAAACTTTTCTGGTGATGATTTACTCAGTACAGTGGATAAAATAAAATATAAAGTAAGCTAAATAAAGATTTGTTGTGATTACATTGAAATTCTTTGTACAGTATATGTGACATCTTCCATAAAGATGGGTTCTAAAATTGACTGAAAAATAAAACAAACTTACAATAAGGGTATGGGGAGGGTCCTGTGTGGTCTTTGGTCACCAGTCTGTTAACCATGTCCACCACTTCCAGCCATATGGGTGAATAACAGGTTATGCATTCCTTCCTTTGATGGAACAAACCTTCCTGTTTGTTTAACATCCCATATTCTCTAGTGCTTATCTGTGAGCAAAAAAACACTTGTGCCTTTTACAACTTGGGAAAATAGACTGAGTCTCCTGGTCCCCAAACCAATGTGCTTTCTGTAATTTTATGAAGCATTTCTTATCAGCAGTAGGTAGACTCATGTCATATTCTCTGACACTGAACCTATACCTCCATAAAGAGGTTGTCACTTGATATATATTTCCCGATCTCTGTGTATGAATCCCCTATTAATATAGTTTATTACTGCCCTACAACATTTTTTACATTATTCATGTAGAGACTACTCCAGTCATCTAATGGCTAACTTTAATTGCCAACTTGATACACTCTAGAATCACCTGGGAACAGAGTCTCAATGGAAGATTGTCTATATTGTGTGGGCCTGTTGGCATGCTTGGGGAGGAAGTTGTCTTAATTAAGTTAATAGAGGTAGAAAACTCCAGCCCACTGTTGGTAGACCATTCTGTAGGCAGGGGTTCCTGAACTGTATATGAGTAGAGAAATTGAGCTGAGGATAAACAATCAAGTGAGAATACATGGATTAATCTGTTTCTGTCCTTAATTTTGTGAATATGTTATTACTAGCTGCTTCAGGTTCTTGCAACCAATGCTGGAATTGTAAGGCAAAGCCAAACCCCTTCTCCCCTAAGCTGCTTTTTGTCTGGTTATTTTTACCACAGTAACAGAAATGAAACTAAGACAGATGATATGATAATATTCATTGTCAAATTGATGAGATTTAGATTAACCTTAGAAACTTATCTGTGGGTGTGAGACTGTTTCCAGAAAGATTTAATAAATAAGGGGATACCAACTCAGAATTTGTGTGACACCATCCCATGAGCTGGGATTCTGGAATGGATAAGGAGGAAGTGAGCTGGGCACCAGTGATCATCTTTCTCTTTCTCTGCTTCCTGACTGTGGAAGCCATGTGACAACCTGGATCACACCCCTGCTTGGCATACCTTCCCTGTCACAGTGGAGTTTATATCTCCAAACTGTGATCTAGACAAACAAACACAAAAACAAAAACCATTCAAGTGGCTTTTGTTAAGAATTTTGGTCACAGAAATGGAAAAAGTTAGTAGAAGTAAATTTCATCCACAAAATTAAATTAAGACCAGGTGAACAATTTAAATAGACCTATAACCTGCAAGGAAATAGCAGCAGTCATCAAAAGCCTCCCAATCAAGAAAAGCCCAGGGCCAGATGCTTTCAGTGCAGAGTTCTACCATAACTTCTAAGAAGAACTAATACCTATACTCCTCAAACTGTTCCACATAACAGAAACAGAAGGAACATTGCCAAGCTTTTATAAGTCTACAGTCTTACCTTGATACTGAAGCCACACAAAGACTCAACCAAGAAAGAGAATTACAGACCAATCTCACTCATGAACATAAATGCAAAAATACCCAATAAAATACTGGCAAATTGAATCCAAGAAAACATCAAAAAAGTCATCCACCATGATCGAGTTGGCTTCATCCCAGAGATGCAGGGATGGTTCAACATACAAAAATCCATCAATATAATCCATCATCTCATTAGATGTTGAAAAAGCATTCGACAAAATCCAATACCCCTTCATGATAAAGGTCTTGAGAGACCAGGGATACAAAGAACGTAACCAAACATAATAAAAACAATATACAGCAAGCCGGAAACAAACATCAAATTAAATGGAGAGAAACTCAAAGCGATTTTATTAAAATCAGGAACAAGACAAGGCTGTCCACTCTCTCCATATCTATTTATATTCAACATAGTTCTTGAAGATATTTGCAGATGATATGGATATATATATATATATCAGAGAACTCCTACAGCTGATAAATACATTTAGTAATGTCTCAGGACACAAGATCAACTCAAAAAAATCAGTAGTCCTCCTATATACAAATGATAAAGAACCTAAGAAAGAAATCAAAGAAACATCTTCACAATGGCCACAAATAACATAAAATATCTTGGGTTAACACTAACCAAAAAAGTGAAAGACCTGTTCGACAAGAACTCTAAGTCTTTAGAGAAAGGAATTGAAGAAGATACCAGTAAAATGGAAAGATCTCCCATGTTCTTGGATAGAGATGACCAACATAATAAAAATGGCAATCCTACCAAAAGCAATCTATGGAGTCAATGTGATCCCCATTAAAATCCCAACAAAAATTCTTCACAGAATTTGAAAGAACAATAATCAATTTCATATGGAAAAACAAAAAACCCAGGATAGCCAAAACAACCCTGTACAATAAAGGAACTTCTGGAGGCGTCACCATCTCTGATATCAAGCTCTATTACAGAGCTACAGTAATGAAAACAGCTT
>LOJH01063438.1:8979-19703 GCA_001685095.1 Ellobius talpinus
TACACCAAACTGATTGGCCACGGGGTCTTCTATACATGTTGCAGTCTTTCCCTGCCTGGCTGTTGGGTTTCCAGAATTTCTTTTGGGCTGATTATCATCAGCTAACTTCAAACCGTGGGTTATGTCTGTGGAGCATAGCCGAGTTGAGGACCAAATCTGCCGCCTACCTTCCGAACAGCCTGACTCTCTGTAGCTCCCCCTTCCTGTGGCATCATAGACGGCTGCACATCTCCTCTCCCAGGGCCTCAAATTAGGATCTGCCCATCTCCAAACTCAGTGACTTTCCACACTGCTAATCCTTGCAATTCAAGGTCATTTTCCTAGGTGGATTTTCCTCATAAGCATTTTTTACTGAGACATAATATATGTACATCTGTATGGGGGTAATAGGGCATTATGATGCATTTATAATATATGATAATCAAATGAGAATAAGAAATATCTCTATCACTTTTTAACATCCAATATCTTTTATATTGAATCAATATACTTCTTTTCATTTGGGGGAAGAGAAATGAGAAGTTGAAACAAATGTATCTATATTTATATCTGAATATATGTGCAACAGAAAATATCACTCCATTTTCCCATGCTGGGAATTTTTCACTATTTCAGTTATTGGGAAACATGTCAGAGATCGTTGCAACCAATCTAGGACTTACTGAACACCGAAGATCTCATTGGTCTTGTATCTCCTTTCACCTGCCTGTCCCAATTTTCGGGGCCCACTAGTGCATTCCACTCTGCTGCTAGGTTGTCGGCTTACCCAGAGGAGAGGGGTCTATTAACACCTTGATCACCAAAACTTAGACCCTGAAAATACATCTTTACTTCTGCACATACATTTCGGATGATATTGTTTTATTTTAAATAGTAAGATTCAGAGTCATTCAAATGTCAAAACACACCATCAAGGACTGCGTAGGCACTCTGTGGCCACAGGAAATGGGCACCATCACAAGGTTCATTTCATACAGAGAAGGGCTAGTAAAAAAAAAAGAAGGCTGTAATGGCCATAGACTGTTGGTATTCTCACTAAACAGGCACCTAATGCTCACCTGCATCCAAGAAGCTGAGACACACATGGACACGCCAGGTTTAGAAACACTTTATCAAACATTTCTGACTTAAGTTTGAACATGCGTCCCCCCTGAGTTCTTTATCTCTTGCCATCATGGTGGCTAGGCAGAGAAGGTGATAGTCCTTGTATTTCACAAACACCTATGACTTCCCAGAAGACGTCAAGCTTTAACACGATATTTTTACACAGGGACAGAATTTTAGTGAGCTCAGAATCTTAAGCTGAAAGAGAAATAAACCTTTATTTTGGAGACCATGCAGAATCAATTAGTGATTTTGGCGACAAACATGTTGTTCACAAGCATTGATTTAGCTATTTTTGTCCATTTAGGCATGAATCGCCACCAAATATAAAAATAAAATATCAGAAGGAATCCTTTTAAAGGATTGAAATTTTGAAATGCTTAGCTGGCCACTCATTTTTAGTGTTTCTCAGCTATCAGGTAAGTGATGGTTCAAGAACGCTCATTGTGGACAAGCACTGTATCTAGATTTCATGGTGGGAAAGAAATGCAGGTGGCAACCAGAGATCCTGGTCCCAGTCCTAGCTAGTTGTATGTCAGTTTGACCCAAGCTAGGGCTACTCAACTGCAGACAAGTTCATCTTCCCCTGTGACTGTGTCTTTCTGCAGTCAAGGCCAGGGGACTGCCTTGCTTTGTACCTGCAGCATCTACCCAGCAGTGGCCAACCAGTGATGTCACCACAGTGCAGAGCGGGGGTGTCCGAATTGGGAATTGGTGATAGCGCGCTGCTGCTTGATAAATTCTCGAGGAGTGAGCTGTATTCTGTATTCTGTATTCTGAGGAACATCCACAATGACTGAGCCCAGAGCGTTGACTTCCCAGCAGAGAAGGTGGGAGAGCTTCATGAAGCTGCCTTCTTGACCTTGTGGAAACTACACATTGTGCCATGTAGGCAACCTGCCTGTGTTAAAGGCAGTCTCTCACCCTGGTGTGTTTATAATTTGCATTAGATAATCAGTCGGTCGTGTGGCTTTAAAGTGTTTGAGCAATTATTTTAGAGAAATATATAAAGAGAATACATGTAAGATAAGTCATGCAATTTTACAGAAACTGTTGTTTAAAATAGAACTCCCCACGTAGCTGGGGATGACCTTGAACTTGTGTACTTGGCCTCTACCTTCCCAGTCTGAGATTACACCACGTTCAGATGTAGCTCCTTTGGTGCAATATGCTCATCTAATTTTTCACAGCCAGTTCCTGCTTTCCCTGCGTGTTTGCCTCTCATCACGTCCTATTGATGTTCTCAATGACAATGAAGACTGAATCCCATAAGCCAGCAGGGCCTTTGGCCGACTGAAATTTGTTTTGCTTTGACCCCTTTAAAAGACACACAGTCAAATTCCCCTCCCTTGAGAACTGGGAAACAAGGAACTGGGAGGCCCAGAGTGGGAGGGAACTAAGCTTGCTTCTCTGTCTATCATTTTCCACTGGAGCCTGATGGAGGACATCCTAGACAGGACGTTGTGTGCACATCTACAGCACAGATCTGCCAGCAGCTCCCCCTAAACTGAAGTCATGTGGCTGGAACTGTCCACAAGCAGCAGCCTAGGGCCCCCAAGTGACACACTTTAGGTTGATAGAATTTGAGGAGTGGAGAGAAGGTGCCATTGCTGCCCAGCAGTAAAGACACCTCCTGGTGGTCAACGAAGAGTAAAAGAGTCAACAAGCATTGTGTGATCTGACTCATCTCACGGTACAGTCTATCCTCTGCTCTGTGGGTGTGACTTCCCCTGCAATGCTCAACCACACACACTGTGAACATCACCTCCCTCACCTGCCGGCAGGTGTCCTTTCTTCTAGCGAAGGTCTGCCCCGTTCTTGTTTCCCTATACATTCACTTACTACCTGCAAGGACTTAACTCTAATTCCACTGCTACAAAGATTTGACTGGTGTCCTTGGTCCCAGAGGACTGTTGTTACCCTTTTAGAATGACTATCCATTCTCAGTATGTTCTCCGTGAAATTATTGACTGTTCAGCACAGCCACCTGGGTATTATGCATGGCCCCTACTGGAGGGAAGGCAAGCCCCTGTTGATTTGTTCTATGTGTGTGTGTGTGGCTACACTCCACACTCTGTAAATAAAATCTTGCCTAGTTTCTAAAGGACTAGTGACAACCCAAGAAAAAATGAGTCAAGTGCCTGAATCATCGACCTCAGACAACAGGAACAGCTTGTAAGTGCCCTTATGGAAATGATACTGGCTAATCCAAAGGCTGGAGCAGCGGCAGAGGCAACCCTGCCATTATTGGACGGTAAGACTAGTGAGACTTTGTGGATCAGCTGCACAAGAGTCGTGTCCTGGTAGAACCAGGCAGAGCCTCTGATTGTGGATCAGTCGCAGGTTCTCACCAGCCAGTCAGCTGCAGTTCATAAATGTCAGGGGATGGAGGTTGAGGCTAAAGGGAACCATGGGTCATGCTCTTCAAAGACATGAATCTTCATGGGGAACCACAGATGTCTACAAATGCCCACAAACTGCAGAGACGACAGGACATACCAAAGATGCAGCAGCAAACTGCCATGTTCCCATGCGCAGGTGCAGGCGCTATTTGCACCTGAACAGGAAGAGCTGTCTTTTCAGGAGAATAGGGATTTAAGCTGTGAGTCACTTGTAGAAACTACTAAATGACACATGATGGACATATGTGTTCTGTGAAGGTATGTGTCTCTGTGGTACACACTTAAGAGGAAGTGCTCAGTCGGCCACAGAAAGGCTCAGTCAGGTGGATCTAACAGCAGATGCTGTAGACTCTTGTAGCTTTCCACACAGAACAGGGCCGCAGGTGGAAAGGGTCTGGGTAGGAGTAACACAGTTGTTCCCTTCTTAGCTATGTGGGGAGTCACATACTGCTTCCCTGAAGAAACTTCCAGTCTCACCCAAGATGTGCAAGGTGGAAGCAGTGAATGCCGGGAAGACATAGGAACCAGGACACAGAGTTTGTCTCCTCTCCTAGAGAAACGTCATGGTAAGAGCGGGATCTAAACAAGAAGAGCAATTCTAGCATTTGCTGGAGGGAGGTGAAGGTGTAGGAACACCTTCTCTGAAGAATCATCACTAGCCTGCCAGCAGTTCCAGCATGGTTGGGAGACAGCCTTGGCTCTGTCACTCATCTGGCCCCTCTGTTCAGGGACACAGAGAGATCCAGTGTGGGGACAGAACCATGGGTCCCCTTGCTTCTCAGATCCTCACCTGGCCTCTCAGTCCAGGCCCATGGTTTTGTGGCTATGAGCCCGTGTCTGAATAATTTGCACCCACATGCCCTGTCCTTCCCTGATTGGACTTGTTTTACAGTTGCTAGGCCACTGTGATTGCATCTCAACTCAGAAGTCAGAAAGAATAGGGCTAACAGAATGGGTGAGCCTAAGGAGGAAGTCTGATTTCTAAAGCCATGGTCCTGATGGAGGTCAGCCTTGCTGCTGTGATCTGAGGGGAGTTCATCTGGAGGGGTGGTTGGTACTTGTATTGCTGTCAGGTCACCTACATTGGTGCTTGCTGCTCCCATGTGGTGGGTGGAGGCCTGGATATTTCTGAGCATCCTTCAATGCACAGAACCAACCAGAACTAGTGAGACAAGGGGATGATGACCTAGGGGTTGGGGTGGGGCTGCTTGCCATGTAGATGACGGCATCTTGACTTTCTTCCTTGTAACCTGTATCACACTCCTGACCCTGGTCGTACCTGGACCCCACTCTCTTTCCTGACTCTGACTTTAAGAGAACCCACTCATAGGCATTCTTCATTTAAGGCCACCAAACCTTTTCTGGAACATCTCCTGCTGTCTAGAATCCACACCCCATGTCTTCTGCCACCCCACAGAGGCAGCAGAGGAAGCGTGGCCTCCTAGGACCAGCTAGGTTCAGCCACATTAGTACCAGGAGCCAGCAGGGGATCTCGGGAGCCTGCTGAGGGTGAATGACCTCTGTCAGGCTGGCTGTCTAGGAAATCTCATGCCCACTCATCCATGACTGTCTCCTTCACCCTTCACAGGACACGAGGTCAGAACAATAGAACAATTAAAAGTAAGTAGGTCCTTGGTCTGGCACCGTGGCTTGGTGACTGAACACCAGGGGTGGGAGGAGTCTTCTGTCTGATCTCAGAAAGTCTGGCAGCCATCATCCTTTAACTGGCTCAGTCTTGAATGTCAAGGATAGCATCTCCTTCGATAATGAGGAGGTGGCATTGCCCTTACCTAAAAGACAGCATGGGACCTCCAGGAGTCAGAAAGGCTCTGACCAGTGTGAGAGCTATCTGCACAAATAAATCTCACCTCATGTGGCCCACGCAATAGTGCTGAGACAAGCCCTGGAGCAAAGGGTGCTCTGAGCCAGCAGGATGCCTGTGGGTGTTCAACTGAAGGTCACAGGAGGGAATTTCGCACCAACGAAGAAACTCAGTGACACGCACTGCGGGCGTATGCTTCTCCTTGGTATAGGCTTCTTGAGGCCTCTAGAGTCCAGGAGAAAAGCAGACGTAAGTCCAGATTATCAGGGGCTTGTTTCGGTACAGCCTGCTGTGAACGCTGCCTCAAAGCACATCCATTAGAAACAGGAGATGTCAGTGCCAGCGAGCAGGTCAAGCTTGTGGTGAGAACCCTGCTTTCGACTCTTCAGAGCAGGGTGTCTGTGCTGACCCAATGAGGCCAGGCTATTTCACAACTGACCCAAGAGAGGATGCTCTCCCTGCCTCCTGTGAACTGACTACTTTAATCTTTTACCAGGGTCTATGAAATGATTTCCCTACCTACCTGTTTTAAGACGTTGTCTTTGCAAGGTGTGAAAGGTCAATGTGTGGCAGATGGGGTGGAGCAAACTGAGATCAAGGTCTGTGAACCCTGACCCCTGCTTTCTGCTGCCTCCTGAGCCTCCATGCTCAGTACCTGCTCTCCATCCCCGGCAGATCTCAACCAACAAGACATTGGTCATTTAACACAGCACTGTTTAAGTTGAAGGAGATTTATAATCCCCAGGTAGGGGATAAGAGCTGAAAAGCCAGAGCTTCTTCATCAGCAGGAGCATCTGAGGCCAGAATTTAGAAATTCGATTTATATAAAGCCTATAAATTGAACTTTCATTTTCTCCATATATTCAAATACTGTAGACAATTACCTACTAAACCATTGAAGCTTGGGGACACAGGGCCAAGCAGATGATAGTGCTTGCTGCTCTCGTGAAGGACAGGTGTTTAGTTCCCAGCACCAATGTCAGGATGCTCGCAGCCACCTGCACCGCCAGCTCCAGGGAATCTGATCCTCTCCTCTGGATGTCCACAGACGCATGCACATAAAATTTAAAAAGACTTATTTTAGTTGTGCAGTTTGGATACTCAAAGAAAGAAAATGAAATAAAAATTAAATCGTCTTTGGAAACACGTTGTGAGCAGGGGATCGGTCCTTTTAGGAGAATGTCATGATCAGCAGCTGAAACTAGAAAGGAGTAGGAGAAATACAACCAAGTTTTCTGCAGTGTTTATGAAATGAGCAAATACACCCTCCATGCTGCCAGCTACTTGGAGGGGAAGTCTCCCTCCCCATCAGGGCTAATGACTGACTTTCCTTGGTTTCTTCTCCCCCCTTTTTTTGAGAGGGGTTTAAGACAATGTCTGTGTATCCTAGGCTAATCTCCAACTTCTAATCTTCCTGCCTCAGCCTCCTTAGTTCTAGGATTGCAGAGTGACCATTCTTTGGCTTTCGGTATGCTGATGGGATACTTAGGGGAAAAGAAACAGGACCCAGAAGGCCTATGGACAGCAAGATTTGGCTAAAAGAGAAGGATTTCAAGATTTCTGCAAAGTTGTCAGGCTTAAGAACTACTCCAATCATCTATTTCCTGTGAAATGTGTTCTGTGATTTTAGTGTTAAAATAGTGGTTCCTAGCTCTAAAATCAGAAATACAAATACAGTCATAGACACAGGGAATCCCAGGGTACTCGACACAGTTTGTGATGCTCTCATATGGGGAATAAGTTAGTTGCTCTTGTCCATGCTGTGTCAGAGCAACAGCAGCAAGACACTCAAACCTCCAGGGAGGTACTGAGATGATGAGTTAGTTCCAGAAAGTCTAGCCCTGTTGCATCAGGACTCAATTAAGTCAATGCATGCGCATGCACACACATACACACTCATACACACTGAAGCAAGGCAGTATACTATAGTAATAAGAAGCCCTTAAGCATTAGCAAGAGATGAGGGCTGTAAGCTTCAGTCCATCACAGGTATAGAAATAGAACAAAGCAAGGGTAGGACCCAGGCCACACAAGACACAAAGCTGCATCTTGAGTCTCTCATCTGCCTTTCCTTTCCTTTCTTTTCCTTTCCTTTCCTTTCCTTTCCTTTCCTTTTCTAGCCAATTAGTGGCTAGACCTAGGTCACTAATGACTTTATACTGCACTTCCATATTCTTCTGAAAACAATTTTCATGACTTATGCAGCAACCTTTACATGTAATGATCTACTGATAATCAACAGAGATATCACCAAGCTTCTCATACAGTCAAAGGGCCGAAAGAATGTGAACGGATCTTAAATTAGACGGAAGGCAGGTTGGGGAGGACACCGTGGAAAGAGGTACAGAGATAGGATAGAGTGTGGACACTTGGAGACGGGTACCTGGAAATGCCCCATTATGGAAATGTGGTTGAAAAACCTACACATCCGGAAGCATAGACTTTTCTTCTTTTGAAACAGGTTCTTACGATGACACATAAATTGGCCTCCAGCTTGGAGTTGTCCAGCCTCTGCTTACTGAGTGCTGGGATTATAGGCATTTGCCCCTATACCAACTCTAAAGCAGAAATTTTGAACCAAATTTGACCCATAATTGTTAGCCAGGTATTGACTTGATTCTGAATTTCATCTTGGGTCTGTATTCATTATTATCAATCTCTCAGTTGTATATTCACCTCTGTAACACTAGTTCTGCCATTGCTCACCCTTAACACCTTACCTAGTGTTCAGAAGCTGTCCCCTCATCCATGAGAGTCACTTCAAAGTTTTAAGGGCAAGACCCATGTCAACACTTTGCTACAGCCAGCTCCGTGGATAGCATTCGAGTAGAAAGTACCTCCAACTCCAGGAAGGGTAGCACGGACCTCCTTTTCCTCCCAAGTAAATGTGTATCAATACATCAGCAACTGCGCTTGGCAATCACTTCAGTTAGGCCAAGCATACAATCTGAGTGTCTGTCTTACTCTAATCATGATAAAGCCAGAGAGCCATGCTTCACCACCTGCTGGCTCTGTTGATGGGGCAATGAAAAAGCCTTTGGTTTCTCTTCCCTTTGTGGACGTTGTGCCTGGCACTCAGTGGATGGGTGTCCTGGATGCTGAGTGTCTTTCTTTCTTTCAAAACTCCTTGACTGATCTGGGGTTGGCTTTTGAGCAATAAGAAGAGAATGATGCACATGGATCCGTAATCCATTATAGATTTGATATTGGAGTAAGTGTGTTAAGTACACTAAGCCACATTATTCTCTGTTCTCAGGTGAGAGATGAGCCAGTACAGTCTCAGGGCCTTATGGAGGACTCCAGTCCTCCGGCAACACCATTTCTGGCTGGCCTGAGAGTGAGCGGGGGAGGGGGCAGGCAGCAGACTCAGTAAATCCCACATGAAATATGCCGATAATTAAATCCCTCTGCTAATTACATCATGCATTAGCAGGGCTCAGCCTGACACATTACTCATGATCACTGTCTTGGACAAAACAAAATGTGTCCGCCAGGGACCAGCCTCGGGGCAAAAGCTTTTTCTAGAAGGAGGCAGTCAAAGTCTGTTTACGTAACATGATCCAGCCACATTGAGAGCCAGGCTCGGTTCAGCCTCCCCAGTGAGCATCGGGTTCACAGAGATAATGATGCCCAACCTTTGCCACCTGCCAGGCTAAATATCTTTGCCAGACTTACAGGGTACAGCCAAGGTCAAAGGGTTAATCACTAGCATATTCTAAAGACATTTCTGGTTATGTTGCTCTTTATGAGAGAGGGTAGGACTGTTTTCCACAGAGAAGGGTCTGAGCTTTTTCTTTAACAAGTGACAACTTAAAGAGTATCCTGAATGAGCAACTGGTAAATAATGATGCTGTTAAAAGAATCTTACGTTATAAGCTTTCTGACCCCAAAATTATTACATGCATGCACACACACAAACACACATACATACTGAAGTTTGTCCATGCATTTAACCCAAGAAGTTAAAACTTTTCCTTAAAACAGGCAATATGTTTAAGAGAAATCACAATGTTTTCTGGCTTTGCCTTAAACGGTAAAACTGAAAAAAAGCAGAAATCCAGACATTTCAGCTGTCAAGCATACTACACACGTTTGCAGCCTATGTTTGGACTGAAGAAAACAAGAAATTCTTACCCAACATTTATATCATAAGGCAACGAAATCAACAATCTTGAAAAGTCAAGTCTGTCTTGGGGTTACAAAGCGTTGACTGAGAGTTTACCTGTAAAATTATGAATATTATCCTTTTATTCCACTTCTTTCATTTTTCATCTTCATCCTTATGTTTTCTTTTATTTATTTGTTTTGTGTCCAGGTGGGCTATGACTGCCCGTGTGTATGTATGTACGTATAGCGGTGTATGTACGGTTAGAGGGCAAAGGACAGCTTGGGGGATTCAGGTCTCTCCTCCCACTGTGTGAGTCCTGGAAAACTGAGCTCAGGTCAACAGGACGTGTGCAAGTGCCTTCGCCAGCTGAGTCATCTCAGCAGTTCCATTTCCTAACCTTTACCTGTCCATCAGTTGGTACTCAGGTTTCTATGAACTTACATGGGCCAATCAGTTACCCAACACAGGTAGTAGCATCCAACCACGCTCTTTTCTGGTTGGTTCATACTTAGGTTTCACTGGTTCCAGCATGTCGACTATTACTTCATTGTTATAATAAACATGTACAAATCACTCAGGTTCCCCATGGTCTATTGATTTCACCAGGGGTATAAACTCACATTTTAAAAAATAATTTCAGAGGAAAACTAAAGCACCGAGGACTCAAATCAATGTTGGGTGTCAAAACTGGAGAAGCGGTTGGAACAGCTTCATCCCCTTGAGTATGTGCATCACGGCGTGGAAAACTATCTGTCCACCTGAAGATTTGGTCACCAGGGAAGTCTAGCTCAGGCTTGCTTCCTGGAGGCAGAGCTGGTTCCCTTCTCAGGGGTGCCCGAGGGACACTGAACATCATTTTGAGGTGAGCCTGACCTGCTCTAAAGACCAGGCCTGCCTTCGTCTTCCTGCATGACTAAGAATTAATGCTCCCTCTCTGCGAAAGTGCTTGTTCCATGTGTGGAGATCTCAGACAAGCTCTTTGCCTCAATAAGAACATTCCAGCACTCCTGTAACCTGAGGCTCTGAATGTTTATGGATATTTTTGTTTGTTTTGTTTGGGTTATTTGTTCTTGTAAACTTCACTGTGGGTGAGAATACACACAGGATACCTGCCATCCAAAGGGTGACTTACAGCCAGAAACACAGCCAGGGAAAGCCCCAACCTAATGTGAAAAGGGAAACTCAAAAAGCCCTTCACTTGCCTGTTGTGGGATATTCGATCACACTGTGAACCCTGAGTTTGCATTTGTGTTTAACTAAACAAAATTAACCTTGGGTCAGGAGGCTG
>LOJH01063445.1:0-10723 GCA_001685095.1 Ellobius talpinus
TAGATAGATAGATAGATAGATAGATAGATAGATAGATAGATAAGTAAATAAATAAATAAGCAAACAAACAAACAAACAAATCTTTGCCTATATCACCAGCTGCATCTATGAACTTTCAAGGCACGGGTGGGGAATGTCAATTTTTTATGATATAAGAACTGCATGCCAAGAATGGATGCAGAGCATAATAAGCTCTCTGAGATGGTGCTTCTTTTTAGGAGCTGGATTGCTTTGAGAATTAGAGTCAAGCATTAATCTTCCTAGAAAAAAAATGTGCCTACTCAGGATACTTACAAAGCTGCTAGTCTTCAAACTCTAGTTCAAGAAGTCTATTCTCAAAGCTCATTGCCTAGGGCATTGCCATGGGGGTAAACAAGCCCCAACTCTAGGTGGAAGGGCTAGTTTTAATGTAGGCAGGAACAAATGCATGGCCTCCAAAAAAGCAGCAGAAGAAGAGACAACAACTTAAGTCTAGACAAGCCAGTCCCAAGGTAGACTTGCGATCTATCCTAGAAGGGAAGCTGCTGAAGAAAGTCAGGGGTGCCCTGATAAAGAATACAAGCTG
This sequence comes from Ellobius talpinus, assembly GCA_001685095.1. Taxonomy (NCBI): domain Eukaryota; kingdom Metazoa; phylum Chordata; class Mammalia; order Rodentia; family Cricetidae; genus Ellobius; species Ellobius talpinus. The sequence continues at coordinate 566 of LOJH01063445.1, forward strand.
AGCTCTGCAGGTGGTATGAAGCCACTGGGTACTGGGAACCAGGATGTGTCCTCAGCCGACTGACTTCTCAAAAGAACTCCACTCCCAACCTGGCTGCAGAGAAAGTGGACAGCAGAGAGAGGTGAGGTGTGGGCAGGAGGGAGCCATCTAGCTAGCAAGGATGACAGAAAATCAAAAGGCCTGAGTTGGATATGGGATAGGAGTAGCTATGCTGGGGCTAGGGTGTTTGATGCCACTATGAAGTCAATTACTAAGTCTCTGACACAGGATGGGGTGAATAACATCTCCACTGTATTCTGTGGCAAAATTACTGGTAGGGGACACTTATTCTTCCTCTGTGAACATTTCTCATCATTTCACCCACGCTGGTGGCTTTACTCCCAAGGGTTTCAGAAAGACAGAGGGTGAGCGTTTTTCTGCTTTAGTCTCCCAAGGAGCAGGAATACTGCTGCCTGTTTCGGAGCACCCCCAACACAGGTGTGCAAAACAATGAATAAATGAAGCAGCCTAGGTGTTACAAGGCTAGAATTAGACATCCTCTAGAACAAAGGATTCCATTCTCCAAATAAAAAGCACTGATGCAGAGACTGTCATTTTGTTTAAAATCAAGTCATATGAATTGTATTTTGTTGGGGGGAGGGGTGTTCTCTTTTAAATCCTCAGAGCAGGACAATGGGCAACAATATTTGACTCAAAACATCTGGAGGCCAGATCTATGAATAGCTCTATGAGGTGGCCTGATAGCAAACTCCTCTTTAGAACTGCAAAGAAGCTGAAATGCTACACTCAAAAGAATGTAGTAAATACTCTATATCACACCAACTACTTCCAACTCAGCAGCAGTATGGAAGCAAGCCAGTGCACACTACCATATACCCCAGGCACTCTGGCAGAACTTCTGGACTCTATGGCATCCAGAGGACATTAGCATCCACACTGAACCTCTCTAAAAGCTACAGTGAAATACGTGAAGAATTCCAGGCAACCTAACAAACCTTCAGCCTGGCATGTAGGTATTACGCCACAGCCAACTAAGCCTGGCTGTGAACATAGGATTCAAGCTATTTCCCTCAGCGGGTACAGTTCTGGGGCTTGTCCAAAAAGAGCACTGCATTATCATCAAAGGGAATTGTCAGGTAAACTGAACCTGCTAATGAGCTCAACCGGCTAGCCACCTGTATCACTGGAACAATGCTTATCAGAATGGCATGCTGAGTTCCTTTGTTGGCACAAACCTTGTGTGCTCAAGGTCTGCTTCATGGTGGGAAAGGGAACATGAAAGAAATAAGCAGTTATCTTGAGATCCAGAAAGCAAAGAAGGTCAAAGGTCCATGCTTTTCTGGCTTTGAGAGATGAACCAGCATTTCCATCACAGAGAATGAGAATACAAGGAGGGAGGCCTTTCCCCCCTATATCTTCTGAAGCAACAGCCCAGTGCTCTAATTCCAAATATTATTTAATCTCAAAATACCCTATCCTTGCAAGCATCCATATTTATTACCTTTTCAAAGGAGAGGCTGCCTTGCCATCTGCCCATGCAGTCTTGACCCCAGATGTCCCCACTATCACGAAGCAGTCTTACCCCTCAGGACCTAATGTGGACCCCAGAGTCTTCTACACCCAAATAGATGAGGACTGTAAGAACAGAAGGAAAATGGATGGGTGGATTGATGGATAGACCTAAAGATGGAAAGGGGCAAAAGAAGAATGTGAAAAGAATGCCAAAGTCATGCTGGACAAGCATTACCTACAGACATTTCCCCACAATGTTAATCAGCCATCTTAGCAACAGCCATGAATAGACATGGCATCAATTGTGTGAACACATTGCCAGTTTAAACTCCATGGGATACAGAAATCAGGAAAAAAATGAATGGTGTCAGACTTCTTGGAACCTAAACAATGAAATTGTAGAGATGCTCCAAAATAAATGTAAGATGATAAGTTCTTTGCTTTTTTGAGAAAAGCAAAGAACTTATCAGTTTATATTCATTTTTGAGAAAAGCAAAGAACTACGCTGAAAGCAACTCAGTGCCTAGCAAAGCTGCCAGCCCCTCCTGGCTGTTTCCTTCTAGGTTTCAGAGTCAGGGACTTTGCAGAGTCATGTGGGTAATGCAAAGTGCGGCATCAAGCCAAAGCCTAGACATCAGCCTTAAGATTTTCATGGAATTAGCTGTGTCAGGTTTGAGACTTGCCTGGGACCTGCCACTCCTTCCTTTCCTGCTTTTTTTCTCTACCATATGCCTGCTCCACCAGTGTATTTAGAGAGCATATAGCTTGTCTGGTTCTACAGGTTCAGAGTTGATATGGAATTTTGCCTCAGAATGAATCACACAAGTCTCAGGCAAACCTGATTTAGATGCTATGTAGAAGACTCTTTGGGCATCAGATGTTTGAGTTAATGTTGGAATGAATTTATACTTTGGGGCTGCTAAAATGGGAAAAAATTGTAAGAAGGACATGAATTTTGAGGGGCCAAGGTGAGAATACTATAACTAGATTATGCACCATATAAAGTTCATATTAAAGTTGTAATCTGGAAAATGACAGTATTTGGAAATAGTGCCTCTGAAAAGGTAACAAAAATTAAATATTTTCATAAGGAAGGGCACAGCACCCAATCTTGTAGGGCAGATGTCCCTATAAGATTATGACAAGACTACAGGTAGTACCAATAAGATCTCGAGCTCAAAGCCAGCCTGGGCAACAGAGTGAGATAGTGTCTCAAAAAAAAGATGAAGAGAAATCAGAGCTTGCTTTCTTTGTTTTGTTAGGACACAGTAAGAAAGTAACTTTATTTCCACAAGGAAATAAAAAGTGTCCATACAAGAAACAAACTGCCAGAATATGATGTAGGCATTCTGGCTTCCAGGATTATGAGAAAAGAAACACCTGCTTTTGGAGACCCTAATCCAGAGGCATTCTGTAATGGAAGACAAGGTCAATGGAAGACCCCAAGTTTTCAGAGAAGACTGGGCAAAATAGGGGGTAAATAGAGGCAGTGAGCAACAGGTCAAGGTCTAAAATTAAGACACTGGTTGGTACCTTTCACTTCACTAATCACACCAGTACAGTCATTTCACTCAGGAGCCACTATTCTCAAGGGACACTTGACAATGTCTGGAGACTTATTTTCATAAGTCATAAGAACAGATCGGGCAGTGTTTCCAGTATCTTATGAGTGGAGATAATGAATGCTGCTAAATATCCGAATGTTCTCCATCACAGATAATGTTGTGGCTGCAAATGCCTATAGGACCATCTATAAAAATAGCTAACAATGTATAAGTTTAAAAATGTGTAGCTGGGTAGTGATGGTGTATACCTTTAATCCCAGCACTCCAGAGGCAGAGGCAGAAGAATCTCTGAATTCGAGACCAGCCTTGTCTACGGAACAAGTACCAGCGCAGCCAGGGCTACATAGAGAAATTTTGTCTCAAAAAATATATAGGGGTGTGTGTGTGTGTGTGTGTGTGTAAAAAGGCTGCAACAAAATTCTATTTAAAACAGCAAGAAAAAAAGAAAGAAGCAAGCTAAATGTCTAATGCTAAGGATATGATCCAACGAATTGTTGTTACATGCATATCATTCATTCATTCATTATCTAGTGATACACAACTTTAATTCCAGCACTTCCAAGGCTGGGGGCTAGATGATCTCAAGACCCTGTCTTAAAAAAAAGTTGCCAGGTAGTGGTGACACACGCCTTTAATCCCAGCACTTGGGAGGCAGAGGCATGAGGATCTTTGTGAATTCAGCCTTGTCTACAAAGTGAGTTCCAGGACACTAGCTGTTAAACAGAGAAACCTTGTCTTGAAATCATCCCCCCAAAAAAATGTTTTTCATTAAATACTAGCCCCATGGGGGTTTGCTATGGATGGAAGACTAATCAAAACATAATTTGGATCATTGTAAAACATACCTGGGATTTTCTTTCCTTTCTTCTCCTTTTTTGAGACAGAGTCTCAAGTAACCCAGACTGGTCTCAGGCACACTATCAAATTGATAATGTCCTGATCTTAAATTCTGATCTTCCTGTCTCCATTCCTCTAGTGCTGGGATTACCACCACACCTGGTTTTATGCTGTACTGGCATGCTAGGCAAGTATTCTGCATACTGAGATACATCCCCAGGGCAATAACTTTTAAAGGATGTTTAACAAGACACTGTAATAATGCAGGAGTACTTTTAAGAGATTGTTAGGGAGAAATTACTTGATAAATGATTACATTTTTGTTCCTTTGTTTCCAGGGGTGGGGATTGAGGTAAGGCCCCCCAAATTTAGCTGTAGCTGTTGTAGGTGGTATACACAGAAAAATAAAAGAAACCAATTGTAAAAGGAGTTCACACAGAATCCACCATGGCCTCCCCTTCTTGCAATCCCTGAGGGCAAGTGGGCTATAGATGAATTCTGAATTCTGCTTTCTCTCTACCTATGAGCACTTTTAGCTAGATGGTAAAAGCTAGAATCGCATGACTCCAGAGGTGCCTAGGCCACTTGCACCTATAGACTTTTTCTGCCTGGCTTTCTGGGTTGGCCCTGGGGATGCTCTTGCCATTGTTACAGTGGGCTGTTAGCAGTTAAAATCAGAAGATTTCATTTCAAAATCTGAAATAAAATCCTAAAAAATGAAGAGCTGGTACACATTGGTAATAGTCGCTAAAGAAGAAAAAGTGGCACATGATGACTAGGGTCATCCACTCACTCTTACCACAGGCCCCACCACTCTGTAACATATTACATCTGGCCAACTGTTGTGAGCCAACCCAGGTGGGTACCTTAATGTGCAGTGACCCCTGCAAGCTGAGCATAGAGAAGGGAAAGCCTTCCTGGGGAACAGCCTGGGCAGCCAAATAGCACGTACCAAGAACACTTGCCAGGTGAGGCGTGCAGTAAGTTTGGGATAAATGATGCTCATAAGCCTCAGGCATGTCACCTTGGCTAAGGATGAGAGCACTAGAGGACCCCTCCCTAGCAAAAGCTCCATGAAGACTGCAAAGTGCTATGCATTTCCTTAAATATTCACTGAAGAAAAGCTATTTGAGATCTTCAGTGCCAGGAGGTAACCTCAAGGAATTCGGCTCTACCGGGGAACAAACAAATAACAAATCCCCACTGCCCAACACACTCACCACACTCACCCTGTGGGAGGGACTCAGACAGAGCATGAAGGAAGTTGGGAGCAGGAAACTAGATGCTCGATAAAAATATAAATATTTTTGTGGTCAGTAGAACACCAAACTTGTATCCTGATCCCCATTTCTCACCTCTGCTTCAAAGAAATAATACAATGACATTTATAGCTGTTCCACAGTTGATCTTCCTTTACAAGTGTCAACATTTACAGTTTCCAAGGTCAAGTGTTCCATATCCAAACACTTACACAAGCATGTTCATGACAGCAGTATTCAGCATGTGGAAATACCCCCAGTGCCCATCAATAGATGAATGGATAAATAAAGCATGACCTATCCATATAATGGAATATTACTCAGCTATAAAAGCAAAAGATGTATTGACACAGGTTACATCAGATGAATCTTGAAATCATTATGCTAAGTAAAAGTGGTAAAGTAAAAGGACACATACTCTGTTCTAGTCACATGAGAAGGGCAGAACAGACCAATTCACAAATACATGAAGTAGATTAGTAGTTGTCTAGGGCTGGAGGTGAGGAGGAATGAAGAGTAACTACTTAATAGGAACAAGGTTTTCTTTGAGGCTGATAAAAATGTCTAGGAACAAGATAAAGGTGATAGCTGTGCAACATTGTACATATACTGAATGTTATTGAATTATACAGTTTAAGTGTTAGTGATTAATGTTGTTTAATTTTTATTTTAATTTTTAGCCTGAATATTTATATGTGTGGGAGGAGGGATAATGAATATCAGTAGTGTCCTAGGACCTAGTGGTTAGAATCTTCTGGAAAGAGAATGTGTGTGCATGCATGTGTGCATGTGTAAGTATAAATATATAATTATTATAAAGCCCCCCAGGTTAATCGTACTTGCAGCTAGGATTTAAAAGTAGCCAGTAAAGATGCTGGATGTTCATATAACCAGACAGAAAAAAAGAATGCATTACAAATGAACTAGAGAGCCCTTGTCAAGAATCAGCTTACTTGCTGTACGTGCTAAACAAGCGCAAACATTAATGGACCCTTTCCAGAACTAACCAGCCCCTAGTTGCGTCCACGACCAGCTCAACAGAAAAAAAAGATGGATGCAATTAGCAGCTTCCCCAAACAGCAGTCATTAGACATGTCACTGGATACAAGGCCCACAGGACTGCTATCCAGACACTTTGGGATTGTGATTCCTGCAGAGACTATGAGGAGCAAGGCCCACCATAAAAATAGACTTCAAGTTTATGATGTTGCAATTGTCTTCATGTTGGATACTTTTTGCAGGTATTTCAGAAATCGGGTGTTAAATCAGGTCTATTTGTGATACCATTTAATTAAACAATTTCACTGGAATAGTTACCATGAGGGAATCACTAGATTTATTAATTTGTCCTTTTATTGACCATGATACCAATGACACCTTTCTCTAGCATCTTCTTTTCTGATTCTGATTTGGCCCTTCATTTCAGTAAATATAAAACCTATTTACTAAAAGAATCATGGTCTAATACCAGGTATGGCCAACCTGCAGCCCACAGGTCACATGCAACTAAGGACAGTTATGAATGTGGCCTAACACGAAATGAAAATTTACTAAAACCATTAATATTTATTTTTTTTGGTAACCTGAGTGCATGCTTTTCAAGCATGAACTTTGCAGATGATGACAGCATGTCACAGAATCAAATGTTATATTTCTATTTCATTTGTATTTTTAAAGCAAGTGGTGTGAGAGGAATAAAGAACTTAGGAACATTAGTTTCATAAAAAAACCCGACACTAATCATTAGAAAAATTTAATTTTAATGTAGATCCACAATTTTGTAAGGAAAATAACCATGCACACAAACACACATTTATTCTCTCTCTTTCTCTCTCTCTCTGCCTCTCTCTCTGTGTATGTATACATTTTATATATGTATATATATATATTATTCTTTATTACAAACTTTTGAAAACATTGCTAGGAAACAACTTCAACAAAACCAATTTTAGTAACTCATACACTTGAGGTGCCATTATGTCATGGGCTTGCTTCATGGAAAATTTCCTGATTCCCATTTATTTTAGTAGTTTGGATTATGATGAAGTCCCTTCATTACCTTCATTAATTTGAGATGAAAGGGAAAAGCAACTCAACACCAGTGACTCAGACCACAGCAAATACATAAAAGGCACAGAGGCACATTCATTGCCTCTGTAAAGTGATCAGTGATGATCCCACCATTGACAGAAGACCTGAAGATCCAAGCTACAGGCTTGCCAAGGATTCTTCTCCAAACTGATCTCATGGGACATGAAGGTAGAGGAAAAAAACAGCTTAACTCCTGCTTTCCACCACCTGCTTTCGGTTAATCTACAATGGCTTTAGAACTCAAAAATGAGACAGAAAGGAACACTGGTCCCTGAAATGCTGAAATGAAACCTTAAGTTATTTTCACTGGTACACAAAAGGGATGAGGTCCCCTGCAAACAGTGAAAGAGAGGTCAGTAACCATTCCTAAATAGATGAGAAGAAAGAACTATGTATCTCTAAGTGACAAGAGAAAAGGAGTATTTCTGAAGGAAATGGAGACTTTGTATTACATCAAATATTGACTAAGCTGGCACAAGCTTATGAACTGAGACACTGACAATCACTCAGGGAAAAAAATCAGTCACCAGTTTATGAACAACATTAAAGACATCTACATTTTAAAGGTAAACTGGGTGATAAATAGAACAACAAAAATAATTCCATTAACAACTCTAGAAGCAAAAAATAAAAATAACTCTGGGAGCATAAGAAGTACATGTGTTCATATTTTAAAATTCAAGGTATGACGTATTTCTAAAACCCCAAGGTAGAGATGATGAACATTGGAAGTTGTTCAAACAAGAACTGTTGGTTGAGGCCACTGCAGTGGCACTTGAATTCGAAAGCTACTCTGTCATTCTCTTGTAACTGCATATGAATGCAAGAAGCTATTCTTGGTAATCCTTGACATTTTTGTCAATATGCCATGTACATGGTGACATTTTGGAGGTTTATGATATGGGCTGTGGAGGAGGGAAGATTGGTTTCTGGTGTCTTGGCTTTTAATACTGAGATTAACAAAATGGCAATCTTAGGTTAACATGGATCAGGTCAATCACAGAATGATTTATCTCAAATGCCTTTTGAATAAGTGTATGTATAGCAAATAAAACAAGACCATAGTGCTGAAGAAATGTCAGTATCAATGTAACACACTTTTTGGAGGTGATCACCATAGACTCAAGCCCTGTCATTTCAAGTTCTTAATCACTCTATGAATTAGCAAATAATCACCATTTTTAAATAATAATAATATAACTTTCTAAGCACAATTATTTAAAACACATGGGCTTTCATAAAGTGTATGGTTCTCTTCAATCGATGCAATCTTTAATGTATCTTTAATGTATTACATCTTATGAATGTAGTAAAATTGTAAGAACAGAATGTATACACTGCCCGGCATTTTCTGTCACACAAAATTCCTTGAAACAGCAGCAGAGTTGCAGACAATATAGAAAAGTAAGCGCCTGTCTGTTGATCCAACTGTTACGACTGAATGTCCATTTTGGCGCTATATGCTATTGCCCAAGCTAACAGGGAGGCTGAGAGAAGGTCTCAATAAGGGTGAATTATACACATGACCAAAGCACAGCATCCAGAGTCTTAAGAAATCACACACATCTATGTCTAAGAACATTCGTCTTTGCCCTCATCCATCACTGTCTAACTCTAAGGAAAACTACTATCTCCTAACTAGTTCCCTATGTCTCAGCTCCTACTGCCCTAGTCTCCTACAACAGTGATATGTTAACTCTTTCAAGTAGAATGACTTCCTAGCCTATTTAGAATCAAACCCAGAGTCCCTGTCAATAGATACTTTACTACAAATAACACTTTCCAACTGTCGTTGTTCATCACTTAAGTCTCTGTGGATTTTTTTCTTCTCCCTATAAAGCTCTTTACCCAGATGAAAGGACCCCTTCTGACCATCTTCAGAGATTTAATATAAGGCCACTGCCTGAATCCGGAGAGGTTTCTCCTGAAAATTTCCACAAAAAGACTACCTATATGTATCACACTCAATCAAACTCCCTCAAGAAGAATTTTCACTTTAGAAAATACTAAGATATTCACTATTGTCTTTGTCATCACTACACTACTTGTCCATAGGGACAGGTAGGACCACTTGGTCTCAACTTTGTAAACACAAGAGATGGCTTATTGTTTGTCATGAGAGGCTATCTTGGGCTTGGTAGGATGCTGAGCAATGTTACTGGTTTCCAACCCACTACATGACCTTAGGCCACACTACCCCCATCCACCACCATGTTGTGACAGCCAAAAATGTCTTCAGTCATTGCCAAATGTCCCCTGGAAGGCAAAAATTATCCCTGGCTGAGAACCCCCACTTTAAATGGAATTTGTGAACCTAAGGGTGAAGATATTTTACAGCTTTAGGCACATATTGCTAGGAAAATACCTAAGCATACGGTGAAGTTAACTCTTCATTGCTTTCCACTGCTTCTCTCTAACCCTGCTGAACCTAAATCCCCCTTCTCCTACCAAGCACATTAAGCACATGAACAAGGATTTTCTAAGACATGCATATGGACAAGGCGCCTCTACCTCCTCTCTCTACACTCTTGACAGTTTCCTTCAAAGATTCAACAGCAAAGACTTTATTGGAAAAGTTTATTTCACCCCAAACGTAAGGTCTACTGTGTGTACAACTAAGCATATACCTAAAGTACTGATGTGATGCAAGCAGATATGACCGAAGATCTTAACCTTGCAGCAAATTCTATTCTTAAAAAAATGGCTAGGGTGTTAGCTCAGTTGGCAAAGGCTTACTTTGCAAACAAGAAAACCTGATATCAATCCCTAGAATCCACATAAAAAAGGAATATATAGTGGCTTATACCTGTAATCCGACAGATTTCTGGAGCTTACAAGTCAGTCAGTCTAATCCATTTGATGAACATTAGACCAGTGAAAGTCTCTATCATACA
>LOJH01063446.1:245-10723 GCA_001685095.1 Ellobius talpinus
CTATACTTCCTGCCTGGCTACTGACCAATCAGCGTTTATTTAAAATATAATTGACGGAATAGAGACAATTTTCCCACACCAGGTGAAAACTTCAAAAATTTGATGAAAAGCATTAATCTACAGGCACAGAAACCCCAAGTAAGATAAACACAAAGGGATCTATTTAGGTACATCATAAACTGCTAGAAGAAAAATCTGGATTTCAAGCAAAAACATCAGATATAAGAAAACAGCAGCATAATTAATGGCTGACTTTTTATACTAAATAATAGAGGATAGAAAGCCATGAAGTGATAAGAAAAATTTCAGGGGGAAAAAACAAATTTGTATTTATATAAATTACCTTTAAAATGAAGTTTATGAGCTATATAGGTGGCTCAGCAGCTAAAAGCACATCAAGCCCTTCTAGAGATAGTTCCCAGCATCCATTTCAGCAGTTCACCACCACCTGCTTATTATTTCAGCTCCAGAGGATCTAAAGCCCTCTTCTGAACTCCAAGGGTACCTAAACTCACATGCACATACGTAGAAGCATACATAATTTAAAATATGTATTTAGAGCATTCGAAAGTAAACAGGTGAAATGAAAGAGCTCAATAATTATATTCTCAATATTTCTTCTTTAGTAATGACTAGAACAAAAATTATCAAAAATCAGTAGATACAGAATAGACACTGAAACAACTTGACATATCAAACAGGAACAAATACCATAATTTATAATGGTCAAAGGGCAAGAAACACCCCAATCATGGTGTGTGAATAAGGAAATTATAATATATCCGTTTCATGGAATATTATTTAGTCATAAAAAATTAAATATGCATGATAAATTTTGAAACATACTGCGTGAAATATGTCAGATATAAAAAGGCAAATAGTGTTTGAACCTGCTTGAAATGTCTAGCATTTCAAGGTTACCAGGAACAAGAAGGAGGAATGGGAAGTTACTGTTTAATTGTTGTAGTGTTTTATTCGGGATAAAAGGGTGTAGAAATAGTGGTCACGATTATATGACACTGAATGTCCATTTTTGTGCTGACAGTCTGTTGTAAGTAGTATAGGGTATTTTTTGTTTTGTTTTTTTCTTTTGTCATAGTCACAGTTTTTTTTTCAGTCTTTGCTCCTCACTGATCTACTCCCCAATTACTTTCATGCATTTTTACAAGATCCCTTCTAATTGGTGTCAGTATCTCAACTAAATATCCTTGGCTCAGAAGTCCCTTCTCATCATCTAATCATCTGGGTGTGTGATTGAGGCTCTGGTGTGATTCTTCATCCAAACAATTCCTTTCTAACTTTGGACATGTTGACCAGAAAATGCCCTCTGCGCATACATGCATAGGATAATAGTTACCAATACTCCAGTTAAAAGTGAAGAATGAAAGATTTCATTAATTTTTAAATCCAGCTAGACAGAAGCCATTGGACTCACTGAGAGGAGTCCTCTGTAGCACATTGCTCTGCTTCAGAATTTTTCCTTGGGGTATTTGTACCTGAGTGATTGGTGGGCTCACTTCTTGTCTATAAAGGTGCAGGGCTAGGCAGTCTTTTGTTTTAATTTTGTACACTACTATTAGTACAGTTTTCTGATTCTATTTGTATAAAATTCTCAAAAACTTAGCAAAGCTCTTAGATTCACAAGGAGGGATTCAAGTTGGTGTAGACTTTTGGAGATTAATTTGGAATATGTACTTAAATTTAAAATGCTTGTTGGCAACATTTTAATTTATGGGAAACTATCTTTAGTTAGAGATGTGGAAAGAATTTGTTAGCACAAGTTTCTGAGAGTGAGAAACATCGGGAGAGCCACTGGTGAGTGAGGTGCTAAAAACAATGCCAGCAGCCACAGGCAGGACTCAGGTGCAAGTTTTACGGTCTTTAAATGAGCTGTATCTCTCTCAGCTACATTTTTGTTACTGTTTTAAGTTAGAATGTGCATTTAATGGAATTTCAGTCAAACTATGCACATTTTATTTCTTTGTATTGATCTTAAAACTTGTCAAAGAAGTTATTGATACTTTAGAAGCTTGGTTATAGTGTCAAAAGGCAGCATCTGAACTAAGTGCTCATGGGAGTCATCATCACAAGTTAAATGCTTTTAGTTTTTTATGTCTGGGACCATGCCAAATTGATGTGGCAGAATATGGTGGAGCTGGCATTGGCCATGAACCCTAGTAAGATGGTTCCTTCTGTAAGAGAAAAGTGGAGATCATGGAGGAGAGCATGCAAGAAAAGCCCACAGAATTTGTATGTAAGCTCTATGTACTAAATGACCTGGTAGCAGAAGGCATCCTCCCCAGGAAGAATAGTGCGTGCCTTAAGACTTCGTTGGACTGTATGTAGTACATGATAGAGAACCAGAGGGTGGACTATATGCTTTGACCCAAAGCTTACTCCCAAATGGGATTACTTCTACAGATCAGTAGTAGAGTACTAGCCTAATACAACCATAGCCTTGTTTGATCTTTATCACTGCCAAAGGTTAAATAAAAAATATGCTTTTAAACAGATTCAGAATAAAATAAACACCTATAAATGTTTTTAACCTAGTGGAGTGTTAAGCCTTCTTTGATTTCTCCTGGCAAACAATAGAGGTTGAGTGAATAGTTTGTGCTCCAGTTGGAAGTCTCCTGGGCTTGAAAAGCCAGAGTCAGAATTTAAGGCAAGAAACCTAAAGCTTTAGACAAGGCTGACCAGTTCTCCTGGAACCAGATTATACACACAAATCCATGCTTATATGCAATCTGCTTGTGTTGTAGGAGGCTGCTTGATTGTTCCCGGACACCCAGACCCGGAATAACCACACAGAAACTGTATTAATTAAATCACTGCTTGGCCTATTAACTCTAGCTTCTTGTTGGCTAGATCTCACATCCTAAACTAGCCCATCTCCATTAATCTGTGTATCGCCATGTGGCTGTGGCTTACTGGGTAAAGTTCCCTCCCCAGTGTCTGTCTCCTGCAGAGCTACATGGTGTCTCCTGACTCTGCCTTCTCTCCCTATATAATCTCTCTTCTGACCTGGCTCTGTTTTGTTAAGCCATTGGCCAAAAGCAGCTTCTTTATTCATTAACCAATAAAAGCAACNATCTCCATTAATCTGTGTATCGCCATGTGGCTGTGGCTTACTGGGTAAAGTTCCCTCCCCAGTGTCTGTCTCCTGCAGAGCTACATGGTGTCTCCTGACTCTGCCTTCTCTCCCTATATAATCTCTCTTCTGACCTGGCTCTGTTTTGTTAAGCCATTGGCCAAAAGCAGCTTCTTTATTCATTAACCAATAAAAGCAACACATATGGAAAGTTTACTATGTTAACTTTAACATAGTAAAATTACATATAACAAAACAGGTATCAAGGAAGAATTATAGTTACAGTATTATATCTACTTTATCTTTTATCATAACTAAGGAAAACTATAACTATGTGTTCTTCAACTCCATCAAAGATCCCAGAAGGATATATTACCTAAGTAAGCAGGAAGTGTTGCTTAGAACTTTTTGGGGGAAGAAACTATCTCTCAGAGGCTCCAGGTTCCATTTTGTATTATATTAATATTATATCTATATTGTATAATCTTGATAAGAGACTCACAGAAGCTGGACGATGGTAGCATATGTCTTTAATCCCAGCACTTGGTAGGCAGAGGCAGGTGGATCTTGAATTAAAAAGAAACCCTATCTCAAAAAAAAATATTAGAGTGAGGGGAGAGATTCACAGAAAAATTGAGACTTGCTATTTCAGAGAGTGCTTTACTTGAATATCATTTGTATATAGTAATACCAAGGGCGTTTTCCTTTAAACAAGTAATAATCTCTAGTGTTCTCAGATAGCTTGTATTGGAACTATTAAAACATGTTTTTTTTTTTTAATAAAAGTAAAGTAATTGCCAGCATTCATAAGTAATGTGCATAAAGCCCCGGGTTCAGTCCCTGGTTAAAGGGGTAAGTCACAAAACAATCCCACACCAGTTTGGAATTATGATTAATAAAAGGCTGTTTTATTTAAAGGGAAAAACTTACAGATCACCGTCCTAGACAACAGCCTCCAGCACGACCAGGAAAAGCATCTGGTAGCCAGAAGCAGAGTCTGAAGCAAGAGAGAGAGCAGAGGGCTGCTGCTTTTTTTTAAAGTGAAAGATACCACGCCCCAGTGGGCTGGTATCTCAAAGGCTATATTGGCTGAAGGAGCCGAAGGAGCTCCTGCAGCATCTGGTCCACAAAGGAGGGGAGGGGAAGAAAGAGAGAAAGATCTTGCCTAACAAAATCAAAATCTTGTTTAAAAGTATTTTGTCTGAGGAAATGTTTTTTAGTATTTTATACACATACATGCACATAATTTACCATTGTGTGCCATACATACTTATTTCTAAAATGCCACTAAATTTAATGTAACCATGTAATAACTTAGAAGAAATAATTTCAGAAATATCAGTATGGAAAAGAGGTATATCATATTTTCTGTAAGATTATGTGATTTATTCTGTAATGCCTTTCTGAATTCTTAAAAATTAATATACAGGTGTATATTATTAAGGTGATTATTTTTGTTCTATAAAAAACTATAGAACAAAACATATCATTTTCAGTTGGTTTTCATTCAGAAAGGCCATTTTGAGGCTAGTTATAATGGTGAACACATATAGTTCCACTTACTTGGGAGGCCAGAGCAGGACTTGAGCCTATGAATTCAAGAACTAGACAGCTTAGTGAAACCCTCATCTCAGAAATCAAAATGCAGTTTGAGGTAAAGACCTTTGAGGATGTACTAATGTTGCTGCGTTTCCTGAGTCCTCTCTGTGAGTGCCACACAAAGAATGAAGTAGAGCCAGCTGTGGTAGCTCATCCCTATAGTCCCCGCAGCTAATGCAAGAGGACCCCAGGTTTAAGGCTAGAGAGACCCTGTCTCAGAAAAGGGAGGGGAGAGGGAAGAGAAAGAGTTCAATGTATTAGTGTGATATGTTGTTTGAATGTTTGTCTGACCCATGGTCTTAATGAGTATCTTTTTTTTTTTTAATCCAAGAAGCTGAAAAAAGTGAAGACTCCTCAGGTACTGCAGGCCTCTCAGGCTTACATCGTACATACAGCCAGGACTGTAGCTTTAAGAATAGCATGTATCATGTTGGAGATTATGTCTATGTTGAACCTGCAGAGGCCAATCTACAGCCACATATAGTCTGTATTGAGAGACTGTGGGAGGATTCAGCTGGTAAGTTTGTTTTGAATTGAAGGACAAGTACTAGAAATAGGGCTTAGTGGCTAAGAGCACTTGTTGCTTTTGCAGAGGACCTGAGTTGAGTTCCCAATACCTACATCATGACTTAGAACCATCCCTAACTCTAGTTCAGGAGAACCGATGCTCTCTTCTGACTTTTGCAGCTACTGGGACTACACATGGAACACATACATACAAGCAGGCAAAACACTTATACATATATATTTTTTAATATAAAAAAATTTAAAACGCAGATTGATGAAATATAACTATTTGCTTTTCTTTATCTTCTGGAAGAAAATTTTTAACTCATTTATTTAAGCTTTACAACAATAGTTATATCAATATACTGCTCACTATACCAATAAATATAATTAAGCACCATACTGTATACAAACATGGGATCTAACACTGTTGGGCAGTTCCACAGCAGAGTCAGAAATTAACTTCTTAATGTGTAGGGAAGAGTTGTTTACTCAGTAACACTTGGAGCTAAACTCTGTAGGATGGCAGAGATTCCTCTATGATGTTCATCCTGTAGGATGTGCAAAAGACTCATGTTTTTAGCTAGCAGACTTTTTCCAATGGATGTTAGACATCAAGAAAGCTTATTAATAAAGAAAAACATTGTAAGCAAACATAACTGAGCTTATAATTTGTTGTCAAAACAAAAAAACCACAAAAACAAAAAACTGCCTTTAAGCTGTTTTGGTGGCACATACCTGCCATCCCAACGCTCAGGAGGTTGAGGTCATCCTGGACTACAGTGAGACCTGTCTAAAAACAGAAAACTAAAATAATAGAATGTTGCCTCTGAGACAGTAGAATGAAGCTAATAACAGCATGTTCAAGTGTGATATAGGCAGTCCAGTTCTATAAGCTGCCAATCAGCTTTTGAATTCCATCACCTTTTTGCTTAGGTCCTTCCCTTTGCCCGCTTCTAGGCTGAAACACAGCGCTCCAGTGTATATCGACCCAGCAGCTCTTCTGACCTCCTCCTCTCTGTTGCATACCTCTGAAGGGCTAAGTGCTGTTTTCTAGGTCTCTTTAGTGCTTCTCTGTTTTAAAATATTATTTCCTCTAAAATAATTCTATCAAGAAATTTTCATCTAAAACCACAGTGTTTAAACCTTGGCATAATGGCTTGGTAAAATGTTTTCTAATTCTGCAAAGAATATGAGGTTTCTGTTAATAATTCTTTTCTTTCTCTGTTTTTGAGGTGAAAAATGGCTGTACGGCTGTTGGTTTTATCGGCCAAATGAAACATTCCATTTGGCTACACGAAAATTTCTGGAGAAAGAAGTTTTTAAGAGTGACTATTACAATAAAGTTCCTGTTAGTAAAATTCTAGGCAAATGTGTAGTCATGTTTGTCAAGGTAAGAAACTCATTCATTCCAGTGATATCATTATCTGGAAATACAATTTTAAGTATAAAACTCTGTATTTAAAAAAAATTAGAAACTCAGGCTGTGCCGTGGTGGCACAGGCCTTTAAGCCCAGCACTTGGGAGGCAGAGGCAGGCAGATCTCTGTGAGTCAAGGCCAGCCTGCTCTACAGAGCTAGTTCCAGGACAGACAGGGTTACACAGAGAAACCATGTCTCAAAAACCCCCTCCAGAAAAATAGAAAATTAGAAACTCTGTTTCAAACATCTTTCACCTACATCTATATATAAGAAATTAACATGAATATAATTGTGAGAGATTTCCTGTGTACTGTTTATCTGCATACAAATATATTCATGTTTTTATGTTGCTGGGCTGTTTTCTAAAGACGGTGTTTTCTGAAAGGTAATCGTTACCACCTATCAGTTTTGTTCTTAGGTAATAAATGTGCAGCTGTCTGTCATATGCACAAGGCCTGTCTAAAGCTTTAAGAACATTTTTCAGTATATGGAAAGTAATGCTTTTCCAAAGGGCAGTCAGCAAAATAAATAGAATTCATATTTATTATTAAAGGGTATATAACCAAGGAAATACCCCCAGTTATCTACCCATTTACCTTTTATTGTCAGAAAGTTTTAATAGTTTAATGTTAAGTTGATTGGTTAACTTTTTTTTATTTTGGGGGTTAATTTTCAGAATATTCACCTACTTGTGTTATTATTCCCAATTCATCCCAGGAATACTTTAAATTATGCCCAGAAAACTTTCGAGATGAGGATGTTTTTGTCTGTGAATCAAGATATTCTGCCAAAACCAAATCTTTTAAGAAAATTAAGCTGTGGACAATGCCCATCAGCTCAGTTAGGTTTGTCCCTCGGGATGTGCCCTTGCCTGTGGTTCGAGTGGCTTCCGTATTTGCAAATGCAGATAAAGCAGATGATGAGAAGAATACAGACAACTCAGAGGACAGTCGAGCAGAAGACAATTTTAACTTGGAAAAGGTATGTGGATAGTAACCACCTAGAAATGAATTTTAATCTTAAAATATTCCAGAAATTAAATTAATGTACTCAAACTCAAAAAAATGAAAAGAAAAGAAAGTAAAAGATTGAGGGTATAAAACCTTAGTCAAACAAAGAGGAAGAAACCTGGGGAAAAGGAAAAAAATTAATTAAAAGTAGTATTTAAAAGTAAGGGCCAACATAAAGGCAGGTGGATCTCTGTGAGTTTGTGACCAGCCTGCCTGGTCTACAGAGTGAGTTCCAGGACAGCCTGGAAACTTTGTCTCAGAAAACCAAGAATTAATAAATAAAAGTAAATCAAGGGGCAGGCAGTGGTGGCGCACGCCTTTAATCCCAGCATTTGGGAGGCAGAGGCAGGCGGATCTCTGTGAGTTCGAGGCCAGCCTGGTCTACAAGAGCTAGTTCCAGGAGTGGCTCCATAGCTACTGGGAAACCCTGTCTCAGAAAAAAAAAAAGGAAGGAAGGAAAGAAAGAGTATAGTAGAGGTCAGGGGAAGGTACCAAGATAGTGGTTAGCTCTCCTCTCCCTGCTTTACTTGTCTAATGGTAGGTACAAAGAGGCTACAGTGGAGGGTTATTGTACCTTATGGAAACAGAGGGTTAGAAGCACAGATCCAGACAAGGAGGGAGGCTTCTAACTGGACTCTTCTTGGGCAGTGTGGGTCTCCTCAGTTTCAGTACCTCCTCCGTCCCCAGCCTGTTGTCATCTGTTCTCCCAGTAATATAGAACAGGTCTGGAGAGGAGTAGGCGTCAGGTAAATATTCCAGAGGGATCCCAGCCCCATCTCTGCCATGGCTCCTGGAGTTTATCTGCTCTGCCACTCCACTTTCCTACTTAGTCTGGAGATGAGTTTGCTATGATGAGTTTGCTATGTGCTTCTGTCGTGTAAGAAACCAGTCCTCACATTCATTTCTGTTGTGTTAACGAATGACTTTCTCTAGGTGCTTCACCAGAGATTTAATCGGAAATTAGAATAGAAACGATAGGCAGAATCGTTGGGTGTATCACAAAGGCAACTTAAAGGCCAACTTGTTATGTTTCTGAATCCTGCAGGGATCAGAAAGGAGTATTACTTTCCAGGTGGGCAATAAAATGAGCTACGTTGTTAGAAGAGATTGAATAAACTTAATTTATAAAGATATTATTAAAAAGAAGCTGGTCCTGGTGGCACATGCTTATAATTCCAGGGTTTTGAAAGGTTGAAGCAAGAGAAAGAAAAGCGTAGGACCTGCTTGAACTATAGAAAGAGTTAAGGCTCAATTTAATAAGACCCTGTTTTAAAAATAAGTAAATAAATGGTTTGCGATATCAGTGCTTGCTCAGCACATACAGAGTCCTAGGTTCCATCCCTGTTACCACAGAGGGAGGAGGAAATCCTTTAAAATTAAATGCGGTAAAGAACATTGCATAAGTTTGTTCCTTTTGTTTGCTTTTTTGTCGAAACGGTCTCTTTTTGTGGCTCTGGCTGTCCTGAAACTCACTCTATAGACCAGGCTGACCTCAACTCAGAGATCTGCATGCCTCTGCCTCCTAAGTGCTGGGATTAAAGGCGTGCGTCACCACCACCTGGTTGGAATTTGTTACTTATACTCTAATGATGTGTGAATTTGTCTACTTCTAAATGAATGATGGATAGTAAGTTCTTTCCAGTATTTTTCTCAAAAATTCAACCCCCTCTGGGCAGTGCTAGTGCACACCAGGGCTGTTACACAGATAAACCCTCCCTCAAAGAAACAAATGAATGAATGACTATCCCATCCAATGTGAAGGGTGATATAAAAATTTAACATTTTATGAAAGTTTTAAGTTAGAAATGAATACAGTAGTTAATAAGAGTTTGATCTCCACAACCTAATGTCTGCTTTCTCACCCTCACAAAAACATTACTTGTAGTTGTTTCTTAAGTTAATTTGGAGTCTCTGTCTGCTACTTGCTTTATCTGCCATTTTTTAACCAGTTCCTTTCCACAGGAAAAAGAAGATGTTCCTGTGGAGATGTGCAATGGTGAACCAGGTTGCCACTACTTTGAGCAGCTTCATTACAATGACATGTGGCTGAAGGTTGGCGACTGTGTCTTCATCAAATCCCATGGCTTGGTGCGCCCTCGTGTGGGCAGGTGAATTAGGGAAGATGCGGTTGGGACTGAGAGTTGAGACTTAGTATTCTACACTCAGAGCAAAGACAAAAGTCCCTCCCCTGGCAGTTTCTCCAGCTTCCTCACACCACATTTTCCCTGCTCCTACTTCTGTGACAAGCAGAATAGTATAAACTATTCCCAGCAATTGGAAGGCTAGGGCAGGAAGAGCAAAGGTTCCAGACTAGATCCTGTCTCAAAACAGACAAGTACTCAAAAAATGAACGATAATTTTGCTTCAGTAGAGATTTGTTCAAATAGGAAAATAGATAAAAAGCATCTTGGATAAGTAAAGTTATATGTTAGATCCTGATACATACTGTTGGAATTGGAGCCAGGGAGGGGGTCAGAACAGAGAGAATGGTCTGTATAAATTTCATTAAAAATCTGGCAGTTGAGCTAACATGAAGAAATAGTAAGAATTGTGAATATCAGAGAAAACATTCCAAGCAGAGTTAATAGCCAGTGTAAAGGCTTGAGAGATAAGTACACCACACTTAAACCAGCAATTTGCTGCTAGCAGAGTGAACCCTGTATAAGGTAGTAGATAGGGGCAAAGGATAATATGCAAATTATGTAAGGTTTTCAGAGACCGTCATGAGCACTTGAACTTTTTTTTATTGATTTTTATTGAGCTCTACATTTTCCTCTGTTCCCCTCCCTGCTTTAGCCCTCCACCCTTCAACCCTCCCCCAAGGTCCCCATGCTCCCAATTTACTCAGGA
>LOJH01063448.1:0-10722 GCA_001685095.1 Ellobius talpinus
TAGGAAGCTGGAGTCATAGGTTTTCAGCACCATCGTGAGATCCTTGGAGTCTGGGTATCTTTTCTCTCCCCTATTGTTGGTTATATTTTTGGGAAGACCTTTGGAATCTTCAAAGAAACAACATTCTGTATTTAGTTCCAGGTGTAAATATCCACCCATCACTTCACAGCTGACCACTCAATCATGCCGCCTCTTGACAGCCTCTCTGCAGCTCTTGTCCCCTGTCTGGCATACCTGTCCCTCTCCACCCTTCTCCATCAAGCATACAAACACATCCAACAGTCTCAGCCAGATTGAAAAAGTCCACATATCTCATCTAGTAAATACAGCTCATGCCAAATGCAAGGTTTCCTGCTATCCTGTATGCTCCGAGGCCCTTCCCACATCGAGCAAATAGTTTCAATTGCTGCCACTGGGGGGTGCTAATGAATAAAAATAAATTTCAAATGGCAAAAGGAGGATATATCTTCTTGGGTTATCTATGCCCTTGCTCCTTCATCACTATCCTAATAAAGTAAAAATGAGGCCATTCATGGGGCAGAATGAAGCAAAACATTTTAGAATGCTTTCAGAGCTCACTTAGAAGCCTTCCTTAATTCTTTAGGGTCACACTAAATTTTTTTTCAGCAACTGGAGTATTTGGTCTTGCCTGGCTCTAGAAGACATGGCTTGGACTGGCTCTTTGTCAACTCTTTCTGCTGAGTAAGACCCTGGCCAAAAGCGTGAAGTCCAGAAGGTTTGAAAGGTTGTACAATCCTTTGAAAGTGAAACCATTCAACTGCATGCTAAGGTTCTTGTATGATACTCAGAAGAGCTGGCCATTTCACTTCGCACCATGTAGATTGTGTGAGAAAGTGTGTGTGTTTACAGTCTGTGTACTTCACTGTGTTCCCAGAAGTCAGTGTGTTTGTGCGGTGGACATTGTAGAGGCCAAATAATGAAGTTCTTCTGTCATTTTCCTCACCTCCACCATTCCTTTTGCTGAGGTGTGGTCTCGTTGTGTGGCCCTGTCTTGTCTGGAACTCGCTATGGAGACTACACTCTCCTTAAACTCTCAGAGATCCATTTGTTTCTGCCTCTGAGTTCTGGGAATTAAAGGTGTAGACCCAATTCATGCCCAACTCTGTTCCATCGGTTTTGTAACCAATGTAATTTGCGTTGCCTCCAAAATATCTGCTCTGACTGAATTCCTGGAAGAGAGACTTCCATATTTGTATGTATGGGAATTTGTGGCCATGGATATTCTTGTGTTTACAAGGTTATGAATGGACCAGAGAATTATATAGCGCTATAAACCCACATCAATTCTGTTTTCTGTTAGAGATGATACCTCCACTCATCTCCCCATGTTGCAAAAGGTGGGGGAGCTCACAACTCTCTAAGTAACTTAGCAACTAAAGTCATTGTTATGCAGTTGTTTTTCTTGTCCAGTTTTGTCTCTCTACTCTGGCCCAGTTACTATCTAGTTCCTCCCCCATCTCCTTCTTAGTACACAGAGCATTCATCACACGAACCGGAGGCAGTTTCTCTTTCCTGCTGAGCTGGAATGTAACCCAGAGTAGCTAGGACCTGAAAAACTGTTGACAACCCAAACCAGGGAGAAGAGTCAAGAATAGAAATGAAAAGGTGTCCCCAGACTCCAAAGAGTCACAAAGAGCAGCCATTAGAGATACAAGATCTGTGGGTCCCACAAGAGAATCAGAGTAATCAGCATTTTTGCTGAGTACCCAAATGATTCTAACATTTGAGCAGCGGTGAAGTGGATGCAGCTCCCAGTGATGTCAAGGAAGCCACGATGTGGATGTTGTTATGGAAACCTACCTAGGTGTGATGA
Organism: Ellobius talpinus; assembly: GCA_001685095.1. Lineage (NCBI taxonomy): Eukaryota > Metazoa > Chordata > Mammalia > Rodentia > Cricetidae > Ellobius > Ellobius talpinus. Next base: position 1,835 of record LOJH01063448.1, read on the forward strand.
TACTGGTAGAATATCAGCCCACATGTCTTCAGTATCTATCAACAAAGATGCCTTGTATTCCCTTAAGTCCCCAGTTGGATACTGTCTCATGAGGTCCGTGTTAAAGGTTTAGGATATGACTCTTCCCTGGTGCGAGAGTCCAGCAAAATGGAGTACCCCCATCCCCATTGTTTTCCCTCAAATGCTTCAAAGCCCGAAGGCTCAGTTCCGTAAGCAGTTAACGGGAAGATCCTTTGCAGTCCAAAGCCCAGCTCATATCAGCCCACCAGGGAGCCAGCCAGAGCTTGTAGCTGTCCTCAGAGTGTCTGGAGGACAGCTAAGTGTGGAAGCGGAAGCGTCGTGCAAAGAAGACAAGGACACTGCCCTGCTCAGAGGCAAGGTCTCCAAATCTCCAGCCAGGAGTATGAGGCGACACTCTTGAGAGGCTGAGAAACCGGAATGGCATGGGACAGACCAATCATAATTGAGTACTTCTGCCTGCTAGGCCCTCAATTTTCAGTTTGTATACCATGGAGAGTCCAAGGAAACGTGAGGGAGGAGCCAGGAAGTCGGAAGCCATGGCTTGTTACTAAATGGCATAGGGGCAAATCAGTACATGCTGCCAAGCAGCAGGACTGAAACCATGTTGGCTTAGTGGCTCCCTGTGGGGATAATTTTAACTCTCCTGCTGATGGAGAAGACTGAGTAATCTATGATTTGCCTGCTTTTTCTAAGGCCACTCCCAGTCAGTAGTCAGGGAGGACTAAAAACATTCATATTTTAGTCAGATGTGAGCCTGTCAACTAGTCTGACTGACAGCGGTGGCTGGTTAGCGGTGTCCCACCTGGGGAGTCTGCTCCTTCATGTCCGGCCTCCTCTATTGGCTAACCCTCAGAGGCTGAGTTTGTAATGTGCTTGCCGAGCAAGCATGAGAACCTGAGTTCAGATCTTCAGCACCCGTGTGAACGCTAGATATGGCAGCACCTGTAACTCCAGCACTGGGGAAAGAAGATCCCAGGAGCTTGCTGATCAAGGTAGTCCAACCAAAATGTAGGCGATAACTTCAGTGAGAGAGGGGCTGTCTCAAAGTTAAGGCAGAGTGCAGCAGAATATACCCACTGTGTAGCAATTCTTTCCAAGATAAACCTCCATCTTAGCGGGATGCTCCTTAAGCCTCAGGGTGTTCCAGAGGGAGGTAAAGCATGTCGACCTCCAGCAGAGCTTATTCGTCTCAGGAGGTAATTCAGAAGCTTCAGGAGGTCCTTGAGACAGATTCGCTAGTCCCTTCTCTCTCCAAACATATAGAAGCTGTAAGAACTGCCAAGAGATAACTTTCTTGCATGGAAGAAGCCGAGACCAGCTGAGCTACCTGGGAGAGGCCCAGACCACTTGGGCTCCCCGAAAGAGCCTCCTCTCCAACCTGTTGAACTGCATGCAAGTTGTGCAGCCAGCTTCAGATGTCCAGATTTCACGAGCTGTCACCCATGCTGGGCTTTTGGTGATGCAGCTGTGCTTAAGTCATTTCTGCCCCCGTGACCCCTCACTGTACTCCTGTAAGCAAGCCCAGAAACCTCATCGTATCGCCAATTGGACTTTGTTGCTATCCTTACTTTGGCCGGTCATCAGTTACCTATCTGGAGTGATTATTCACACTATCCTAGGAATATGTCATACAACAGTACCTGATGATACTGAACTCTGGCGTCCCTGTGCATACACATGTACCCATGCAAACACACCCCGCCCCTGAACACACAAAGCTAATAGCAATAATGATAACAATAATTCTTCATTAACAGTAGAATTTTCCACTATGCCAGAAATTTCTGCCCTGATTTTTCGGCACGGTGCATAGCAAGAGAGGCCAAAATGTTTGCGGAGCACCTCCAGGAGGGCGCATCTTTTAACCTTTTGTGGATGCAGTTACTAGCTGATAGATCTGAGGAACAGGGTCTTCCATGCTCCTGGTATTGTACTGTTAAGATCCCCTTTCACTGTGAGACACTATCTGTCATCCTACTAGGTACCACTTGGCTTCTCTTCAGCTCCTCATCACCCTTCCCATATGGGAAAGGAAAAGTATTTGTCTGTCTGTTTGCCTAGGGTCCGGTAGGTGTCTTCAAGTCCAGTGACACTTCACCAGACACAATGGGACAAAGAGATCATGGAACTTACCAAAGAATATCTGTCTCCTGGAGGCCGTCTGGACAAGGTGGGCAGGTGGCAGGCCCAGCACCTTCAACAAGTACAGTGTGGCTGTGTCACTATTGCGGAGTCACAAATTCAAAGGCTGTCAAGATCTAGGTTGGGCTCTGGCCAAACTTTGTCTTTTACATTTAAGGCTCAAAAAATTTAAGTAACAACATCGCATCGGTGGCAGAGCAGACCCAGGGACTAAGTCTTGCAATTCCTACTCCAGGCTGTCTCAGTAGCCTACAAATGAACACTGACCACGCTAAACAGGTAAGACATTGTGGTAGCACCCACGTCCCTTGTCAGTTCCATGCAGACCACAGTGAATGAGCAATGACTTCTCCCAGTGTGAAGCACTGGGTTGGGAGAGGGGGAAAGAGATCAGCCCTGGATCCTGAGAAAACAAAAGAACATTCTTGGGAAGAAAATTTAGTGCTGACTGGTCACTGGTTTTTCTGAAACTTGCATGCATATGAGGCAAAGAGAAATTAGCCAGAGTACCCTCTGCCCTGGTTGGCAGACACAGCGTAGGCATAACCCCACCCTCTGGTTCTGCAGCCCTTCAGAGGTCCAAAGGAAGCAGAGTGGGTCCTAAAGCAGTAGGTCACTCCAGTGTCCCATGTATTAGAAGCAGGGACGGTTCAAATGTACTTCAGCCTTAGCAACACATACCCTGACCCTCCTTTTCAGCAGTCCACAGCAAACAATGTGGCATGCCATAAGGATAAATCCAAGGCTGGACCCTGGATTACTAACTCCTGGACCAGTTTACTACCACTTGACTGCCACATCAAGCTATTTTTACCTCCCTGTCTTTTCAAGGAGAAAGAAGAAAGCAGGGGAAAGGTGTGGTTGTTTAAGAACCCAGTCACTTGATTTTTAGGTAGACTGGGTGGCTACCAGATCACACTGGCTTCAGTAATGTTAGTATCGTCATCATGGTGATGTATTTGAAAGACTAGCGTCACCGTTTTATTTTAATATGTCAGTATTTACAGTGAGGGAAAGGGCATCATCGGCAACTGTTTAAAACATGATGAAAAAGTTAGCTCTCGGCTCAGCCAAATACAAAAGGTACATCGTTTCAAAACTACTTTCAGAAGTGCGGGAAGTGTGCAGGGCACTGCCCTTGCTGGGTCTGTTGAAGCCCAGTGTCCGAGAATGGACCTTATCCCCGGACATCATCTATGTCCCTCCCCTCACCTCCATAATGCAAGCCAGCTGCTCGACCTCATTCTCCCCAGGGAAAAGTGGGTATCCGGCGTATAGCTCTGCCATGATGCAGGCCAGGCTCCACATATCAATGGCCATGTTGTAGGGGTGGCCCAGAATCACCTCGGGGGATCGGTAGAAACAGCTTTGGATGTACGTATACACTGTGGTGCAAAGGGAGAGAAACCTCACCACAAAGCTTTCTCCAGATGCCTCTGTGGTAACTAATTTAGAGCACTGCCCTCATAAAGGCCCCCCTCTGTGGGCTTCTTCCATTATCTACCAATAAATGAATCCTCCCAGAAGCTGATTGTTATCTCCATCTTATTGATAAGGAACTCCAAAGGAGTAAATTCCAAGGAAGAAAATTTAAATTAGCTCTTTTAAAAATAAAACTAAACCCTCCCCCACCAACCCACACACAAACAAACCTGCCAGTGGTGTGGATGGTACTACACACATTTATTCTTAGCATTTAGGAGATTAAGGCAGATGAATGAAAGTTCAAGGCTAGCCTGGGCTTACTTGTTTAGTTCAAAGCTATTCTGGGCTACATGGAAAGATCCTGTCTCAAAAATAAAATTTAAAAACCAGTAATAGCAAAAAGAAACCCTTAAAGCTAATACAAACTAAGTGCTCAAGTTTTGGGTGGACATTTTCTGAGAGCATTCCTATTATTTGCTATGGAAGTAAACAAGTCACAATTGGAAAGCAAACCTGCAAAACACATCATTTAAATTTAGAGCCAGGTCAGGTGGCCCATAGGCTCACAAGGCTGAGACAAGAATTGTGAGTTCCAGGCCAGCCTGGGCTACATACTGAGATCCTGTTTGTTTGGTTTTTTCTAGATCATAATTTAGGTTGAATTGATACATTATGTATGACTCGTGTGACATGAAGCACAGAGACAAAGACTTGGCAAAGCTCAGCAGTGGAGGACACACAGGCAACTATGCTGCAGGAACCCTGGATGTTATAGGGGCTTGGAGGCAAAAAGATGGACCTTTCGGTGGTTTGCTTGTGATCATGATTTCTGATTATTGGGCAGGCGCAGAGCGAGGCAGTGGTCTTGTAAACACATCCCTGTTGTTAAACTGGTCAAGTGAAGATGAAGTAATTCCTCAACATCAAGATTTCATTATTCAAAAATAGATTATTCTACCCTACTTGCTTGTAAAACCGATTTGCCAGCACTTATACATACATATTTTCACTTTGTTTGGCTTATGTTTGTTTGTAAACAAGGTCTCACATAGCCCAGGCTGGCCCCAAACTCACAATGTAGCATTGAATATTACCTAGAACAGTGGTTGTCAAACTTCCTAATGCTGCAACCCTTTAATACAGTTCCTCATATGTGGTGACCCCCTAACAATAAAATTCATAAAATTATTTTTGTTGCTCTCTGTAACTATAATTTTGCCACTGTTACGAATCATGATGTAAACATTTTGGAGATAGAGGTTTGCCTATCTCCTAGGCTGAGACCTGCTGACCTAGAACTTCCCACCCTCCTGCCTCTCCCTCCCCACTGCTAGGATTTCAGTTGTGTGCCACCACGCCTGGTTTATTTGGTGCTCGGATTAGACCCACCAATTCCTAGGTATAAATAGGCAATCATTCTACCAACTGAACTACAGCCCCTATCTTATACAAGGCATTTTAACATTTAGCTGGGTTTGGTGGCACATATCTGTGCTCCCAGCATCTGAGAGGTAGAAGCAGAAGGACCTGTTTCCCAGGCAGCTTGGACTACATAGCCAGATGCTATCTCACTTTTACGAGACAATATTGGGGGTTTTTTTGGTTCTGTCTTTTTGTGCCTAGACTAATGAGTGCCATATAGAAGGGACATGTTCTCTAGATCTGACTTGTAAAAAGCAAAGAGGCAGATAAATCAGGTTATGTCCAGGGACGATTGGTAGGAATATGCTCCAGGTTCCCTTCTAGGCTCTAGCTCGAAAAGGTCCGGTGGAGTCGAAACTGTAGAGTGACTGGTTCCTAAAGTGCAACCTCTTGAGTATGCACCAGAAATTTGGATCTGATGCATGTTAAGGCGAGCGCCTGGGGACTGTTGGGTTCCAAGCCCTGGAGCGATTCTAAGCACATCTAGTCAGTTTGGGGACCCCAGTGCTCATGGGTCATTCCATAGCTACGGACTATGAGAACTTCAGAGAGTCCGTATGCTCTTTGGACACAACTCTCTCCTTTTATACATGAAAAACTTGAACATGGAGATGTGAAACACCTGACTCAAGTGTATGCTGGCAGGTGTGATGGCTGAACCCAGGCTGGCACCCAGGTAACCTGGCGTGCAAATAGAGAGCACATATAATAGCAGAGCTTAGACAGAGAGCCTGGCAAAGGGCCTACCTTTCTGGTGTTCACAACAGCTTGATCCAAAGTCAATAACTTTAACAGTGACCTGGCCCCGCTGGTATAGTACGATATTTTCCTGGAGAAAAGAAGATATATGTTAGGTTTATTTAAATTAATGTTACCTAGGCCCTCTCCTTACCTACATGTCACTCCTGAACATGGACAGTCCCGTTCAAATACAGCCACCTCTAAGGTCCTCTCCCACATCTTCTCCACTGCCTGTTGTCTTCCCATCCTGGGACTCCCCATTGATTTGTGGTCAGTATGTGATTTGGACCCGGTCTTCACTGCTTTGCATTCCTTCATTTGTGTATATTTTGTCTCCCCCCTCCCTGATTGTGCATAAACTCCTGACAATATCAGTTTACTTACATGTTCTTTGGCTCCAGGTTGTTTGCTAAGGAATAAGGCCTTACAAATGTCATTGGCTGAATATGTGTAATGTTAATAAGAAATGCTGTCGTTAACACTCTGCTATGATAATATAGAACTAATAAATTCATAGGCAAATAGATAACAGATAGATGGATGATAGACAGACAGAGAGACAGATACAAGGATTTGATGGGGCTGTACGGCTCTCATACTGGATTTCAGGGGCCAGGTGTGTAGTCAAGTCATGGATCAAGGCAGAGCTCTGGCCTCTTGTCTCAATGTGAAACTGCTACTTAAGGCTGGAAGAGCAAGGTCCTAACTATGTCTCAAGGGTCTCCCTGTGAGAAGATTGCTTACTGGGCTGACATGCACATTGGTCACAGCAGAGCAAGTCTGAAGCCTCTTGCTTTGCAGAAGAATGTCTGTTAACCTAGGGAGGATAAACGGCAGAAGTCTTAAAAGAGGAAGAACTTCTCGTGTGTCTCCAGCCCAATGAAGAGGCTCTATCACTAGACGGAGCCAGCCCTAGGCTGTGCCTTGCATCTTATATATGTCCCCACCAGCCTGTGTGCTGCAAATATATTTGTTGACCTGCAGCGCTATGGAGAGGTAGCAGGGACTTTAGGAGGTGGGGTCTAGTGAGAGGAAGTTAGTGGGGCCTGGCAGTAAAGAGGATACTAAGAACCAGCCCCATCCACCCCACTTTCTTTCTTTCTGGGCACCAGGAAATGAAGAGCGTTACTCTTTGTCATGATGTTCAGCTTCACCACAGTTCCAATAATGATGGTGCCAACTGGCCACAGATTGAAGCCATCAGCCAAAACAAAGCTTTCCTCCTCCTTAGAGGCTGATTTCCATTGATATTTTGTCACGGCAATGGAAGATTGACAGTCACACCCTCCCCCTCTCCATTCTTACTGGGAGAGGGTTCTCTTAGAAGAGTACAAGGTTATGGGCACTCAGAACTCATGCACTGTAAACACTAAAGACACAAGAATGATCCCCTGCTTTTTAATACATATTCACCAAACACCCTCCTGGTTTGTGTATCATTTCCCAAAGGGACACACTGAGTACACTCGACTCCTGTCTCGAAGAAATCTGTTACCTGATAATTTGGCTGGTGAAAAACTTGCGGATTTCCTTGGTGGAATCCAGCCCCCCCCCCAAATCTAAACACCATATCTATTATGGGGCCGTTTGGAGCTGAAAAGGTAATTTTGGAACTGGGTGTGGTAGATAAATCAATATATTCCCATCCTTAAGGCTCCAACCAGCTATGACTGTATCTCTCTATTTTGAAAATCTTTAATCACCACTTTTAGGGATGAAGAGGGGAGAGAGAGGACAAGTTAGAAACTGTGTCCTCTCTGAGTTAGGCTGGTCATGGACCAGTTCTTCATAACTTGTCCCAAACCACTGCTCTGCATTGACAGCCTTTACCCATGTCACAGTCATTTGTTGTCTTCTATGTCTGGCACCAGGTTCTGGGTCAGGTCCTGGGGACATAATGGTGAAAAGAAGTGGTCCCTGCCCTCAGGAGGAACTTGTAGTCCAGTGGGTGGCACAGATCTAGGAGCCAATTCCTAGCCAGGCACAGTGGTGCATGCCGGTAGTCCTAGCACTTGTGGGAGGTAGAAGCAAGAGGCTCAAGAGTTCAAGGTCAGCCTCAGCTTGATGTGGTGCTTAGGGCAGCCTGAGTTCTGACTCAAAAGCAAACAAACAAACAAACAAAAAACCAAAATGAAACCCAACCCTCTTCCCAAAGAAGCAGTTCCTATATAAAGTGATCAGTACAGATATAGAGCTATGCATACAATGCCAGTAAGGATGAGAATTCAACAGAGACCATCTGCCTACATATGTGCCATTGCCAGGTGCCCACCAGTTTTGAATATGCAAAGTATGATTCTCAATAGGGATATGCCTACCTTTACATGTCATGATGGGTCTTTCCATTATGGCTGTGCATAAACCTCCCCAATAAGATTTTACTGGCTTTGTTTGTGGAGGCATGGTATAGAGTAATCTCCAATGCTCTCATTAAATATACAGTAATAAATATTGGGGAAAGGCAGTCTAAGGCAGGATGTCATGTATCTCAGGCTGGTCCTGAACTCCCTATATAGCTGAGGATGATCTTGAACTTCTGATCTCCCACCACACCTAACTGACAAGAATACTCTTTTTTATGGGTTTTTTTGTTTTTTTATAATTTGTTTTATTTTTGTAAAAAATAAATTTCTTTAAAAAAGGAAAACAAACTATCTTTTTTCATTTTACATACCAATCCCAGTTCACACTCCCTCTTCTCCTCCCATTCCCTCCACATACCCCACCCCACCTCTCTCCACTCCTCAGAGAGGGTGAGGCACATTGCTTTGGGGAAGGTCCAAGGCCCTCCCTACTATATCTAGGCTGAGCAAGGTATCCATCCAAAGAGACTGGGTTCCCAAAAAGCCAGTACAAGCAGTAGGGATAAATCCTGCAGTCTGCCCCGGCCATACAGCTGTCACCCATATTCAGAAGGTCTAGTTTGGTCCTATGCTGGTTCTTTCCCTGTCCGGTCACAGTTGGTGAGCCCCCAATTGCCCAGGTAAGCTGTTTCAGTGGGTGTCCTCATCCACTGACCTCTTTGCTCACATTCTCACTCCTCCATCCATATCCATCCCCATGCACAAAACTCAAGTCCAAATGATTAAAGACCTCAATATAAATCCAACCATACTGAACCTGATAGAAGAGAAAGT
>LOJH01063451.1:0-10722 GCA_001685095.1 Ellobius talpinus
GGAGGAGGTGGAAAAATTTTTTAATAACAATAAAAAAAGTGTCTGAAAAAAAACAATTTTAATTACTCCCAACGCAAATATGCTCTCCAGTGAAGCTAAGGTAGTAGTTGCCGTGGGCGAGTGTCAGAAACTTTTGTCATTTAAGTGATTGGTTAACAAAGACCATAACTGACAATTTCCAACTTCTATGGAATTTTCATTAGACTTTTTATTTAGTTAACTAAAGCAGAAGAACCAACAGGCAAATATTATACATAATCCATTACATTTTTTATCCAGAAGTAAGATTTCTTCATCTGTTAACTGGTTTGACTGATAGAGCAAAGGAGAGAGGCATCTATAGTCAAAGTAAAGTGGAGAACAACGAGACATCATAGGCTTTACTCAAACTGATAAAAGAGAAAATTAAAAAAATACAAAAAATAGAATTTACTACAAGTGAAACAACTCACGTACCTGCTTTGATGACAGCACAAGCCAAAGTGAGTACATGTAATTAAAAACTGATTTACATTCAATCTTTAAATTTAATTCCAGATATCTATAACCTCAAAATGGGATGTAAGAATTTCCAAGTGTTTCTTATTTGCTCAGACTGAAGAAACGTGAGATGTCGGAGTGAGAGAAGAAGCAGATCAGCAGAAGGACCCAAAGCTTAGGTGAGGAGAAAGGAATATGAGATGTGATGAGGGATCCCAGAGGAAGGAGATTTGCAATGCTGTTATGTGATGAATATCTTTCCTGCTAAATACTGAGCTCTACATCTGTAGGAGCCGTCCTCAACTCTATTCTCTCAATACTCCCTGAAAAATTTGTGTCATGCAGTAGTATTTTATTGGCCAGGTAGATATCCACTGGTTCCTGCTGGGCAGCTGGAGTCTGAGATACTATATCTCTGATGTTAAGAAAATTCCTTATCATGAGGCTTCAATGTAGTTTTTATTTCTATTTGCAAATAACACTATTGAGGTACTCCGGAAGGAACCTCTCTTCTAAGCCAAAGACACACATCTTTCTCTACTTCTAGTTTGAGAAAACAGAATGAAGGCAGATTTATTATTGCATAACTGGAGGAAATAAAAAAATAATGTCCACATTTTATTGTGGATCCATTTTGTTGAGGGACCACTCTGTGGAGCTCAAGTTACACAGAGGGAGTGAATGGATTCATGGGAGCAGGGGGCTCTGTTAAAGGGGTGAAAGGAGCTCTGCCAATTGAGTGTGAGCACTAGAGATGTTTCTGCAAGACATTTCACATTCTCTACCTTCTTACTGACTTCTTTTTGTGATTTTTTGCTTTTCTTTGTGTTTGTGTTTGGTAGCCAGGAGGAAGGATTTTATGTTTGTTTGTGTGTGTGCTATTGAGAAAGTTGTACTATGAGCTGCTTTTCTAAGTAAAGAAAGATAGACTTCCAGAGAAAATAACTACAAAATTTTCTTTTCAAATTATGAGAAAATTACCAGCACATATTCTTTCCCCAAGGGAAGAAGAGGATGACTTACTATTTATTCTACCTTGTTCCACAGAGGGTCAAGAGAGTTGCATAATGACTTTAAAAGGGTATTTTCTGCTGCGTTTTTTTTTGGTATTAGCTACTGGAAACATTTTTCTGTCATTATTGCCAATGTTCCTATCTTCCAGCTGGTACCCAGAGTCTTCAGAGATGTGTGAACTAAACGAGCTACTCAGGATGGACACCAGAGTTTTCACTTGTGGAAGCAAAGTTGGCCCAGCGGGGGGGCGGTGTGTGTGTGTGTGTGTGTGTGTGTGTGTGCAGGTAGAGCAGATGGTGCTTAAACAGTAGCTATTTGAATATGAAACACGCTTTCCATTTTAATATATTTGGATAATACTACTCACGCCTTTGTAAAGCATTTGGTGATTTACATCTGAACTAAAGTACCAAATAGACTTCAATCTTCTGAATCAGTCATTTGAAATGGAGCATACAGATAGAATGACATTTTCAAAGAAATCACATGTGCTCATGACTATACAGTATTTGGTCTGGCATATCTGTCAAAACCTGTTTATTATGCTAATACTGTTTTGTTAAAGGTGAATTACACAAGCATTCTGGGCTATTTACAGAAGGCAAATACTTAAAGTTAACTTGATTCATGCTGTAATATTTCACCTAGAAATTTTACATTGTTTTGACAGTTACTTTAACCTAAAGATTAAGAGGTCATTTATATATATCTGGATAATTCACTGTATTTATAGAAAAAAGTAATGGTGCCATTAGAATAATAATGAGTTATCTAAAAGCAAACCAGATAGCAAGAGACATTTAAACAATTCATAGAATATAAAAATGTCTAAAATATGTAAGTTGTGGCCAGTAAGAACTGAGGTGAGTGATATTAATTATCATGCAAGCTTCAAAGTGCCTCTGAGGACATGGTAAATGGAGAGAGTAGCAATTTAGTGGCTCAAGGATGGAACACAAGAAGGGAGAAACCTGAAAAGGACAAGAGTCCTAAAAGGGCAACAATGCTAGGTAGCTTAGAGACAGTGTTCAAATCAGAAGACAAGGTTACAATTTTGAAAACATAGTAGTATGAGTTGTATTTATATTTTAAAAGCTAAATTGTGTGTTCAGGGGGACTCTAATTTACTCAGCTGAGACTATTTGAGAAAAGTCAATATCTTGTTATTTGGGTAGATTGGAGCAAAGAAGAGTAACAAGGGTCCTGTGGGTGGCAGAGAAGACAGCAAAATGGAAAGGGGTGATAATACAAATGGGGACAAAGAACAAAGAATGAAAGGCTTATTATGGTCTACACAGAGAAAGGCTTATGGTCTACACAGAGAAAGGCTTATGGTCTACACAGAGAAAGGCTTATGGTCTACACAGAGTCACCAGTACTTGGGAGCAAAATAGGTACCTGAAAAGGTGGATGTTTTACAGAAGTGACCTTGTATCTTTTGTCATTTTGCTTAAAATAACGGGGTAAGCAGCAGTATCTCTGTTATATTAGTGATTATATCAAGACATCAACTCATGATAGCAAACAATGTCAACAGCAAAAGCCGTCTTACTTAAATAAATTTCTTTCTCTTTTCCCCCACCCTTTTTGGCTCTCTTCCTCTCTTTTTGAGACAGGGTCAAGCCTGAGCTACCATGCCTGGCTTTATGTCTTACTGGGAATCAAATGCTGAGTACTCAGGTAAGTAATCTATCAAATGAGCATCACCTCCAGAATCTACTAAAACAAACTTCTCTTTGTTAAGAATGTTTTGTTCTTGTGCTTATGAGGACCACAATGGCAAGAATGTTCTGCTTTGCTTTGTCTTTTCACATGAGGCCCAATCCTTCCGGAAGTTTATTTTTCTAAGTGAGAGAATGATGTACGCACGTATCTATTCTATGAAGAGAACATCTGTTCCCCTTAGAACATTAAGAGTCACATCAAATAGCTAACATCTCATTTCTGAAGAACTAAGCATCTGACAAGGACTGTATTCTGATTCTTAAAATGAATAATTTTACAGATTGTCAGTTTTCAATTAATACTTTTTCATACTTATAATATCAGAGACAAGAGATAATACCCAAAACTTGTTATATTTCAGTGGCCTTCCTATATATTCTAGCTTTTTGGGGTGGGCTGGGGTGAGGAGAATCATCTTAAAATACTGGAAAAGCTTGTATTAATATTTTTGCCCAACTCTAGAGTTTAGTTAATTATTTTACATGATTAAATGATAGCTTCCAATTATTCATTATAGCTATGAGCCAGTTGATAGAGATATGATAAATGTGTAATACTTTAAATAAAAAAATGGAGATGAAGGTGTAGCACAAATTATAATTGCTCTTAATAATAAAAACCTGGAGTAATTCAGAACTAAGGGTAAATGCTGAAAGATCATAAAGAGAAAGGGGCAAGACACAGCCACCTCTTACCTCTATGGAATCATCAGATTGAGTGGAGTATCCTGTCTCTACAAGTTTTCAGACTGAATGCCTTGAGTTCCTATCTCCCCCTGCCTTACATTTATCCCTCCACCCAACTATATCCTGTCTCTACCTCCCTAGTGTTGGGATTAAAGCATGTGACTCCCAAGTACTGGAATTAAAGGTGTGAGCCACCATTGTCTGGCTCTGTTTCTCTTTGAAACTGAATCCAGCTAGTGTAGCCCAGGGTGGCCTTGAACTCACAGAAACCTGTCTGCCTCTGCTTTCCCAGAACTGGGATTAAAGGTATGTGCCACCGCTGCCTGGCCTCTGTGGCTAATTAGTGGCTTGCTCCACACTCTGATCTTCTGGTAAACTTCACTTGTTATAGCACAAAGAAAATATTACCACATGAAGATAATAAATGCTTTTAACTAATTTTAAATTATGTTAAATGGAATTTAAGAGTATTAAAACATATTGAATTAATAATTGAAACTGATCATTTCATCTAGCCCTGTCTTATAGTTCATGGAGTTTTTCATTGTTGCCTCTAGGTTGATTTGCAACCCACAGAATACTGATAGAAAGAAAGGTGAGATTTTATTAGGAGGTTGTCAAAGACCTCCAAGCTCTTCAGATGTCAGTGGGCTGAAAAATGCCTGCATGTTACTGATATGAGTTAGGCTTGAGAAATGACACTGGTGCAAAGCAGGGAAGTTGGTTTTTATGTGATAGGTGCTGGGAAGACAGAGTGCACACTGAGTACACAGTAATTCTCATGTGCAAAACAAAGGGATTCCAAACTTATTTCTTAGTCAACATGTAGAGGGAAAAGTTCAAATTCCCTAGTAAGATAGTAAGATGACAACAGTTAAGTCTTTTGATCCCCCCAACTTTATTCTCATTTTTCACAGTTCCAGTGATTCAGCCTCACTGTCTTGTGTTCATTGTGTTGATTTATGTTGTTTAACTCTCTTGTCCTCTACAGTCATTTGTTAAAGGTACTCAATCCACATACCTTAGTTCTGAAATACTCTTTTACTTTCTCAAGTGAACCTTCTCCTTGTTCTGTGGGAGTCCTTGCACAGTCTATCCTAAGAACAAATGAGTGAGATGGTTAGAGACTGAGCAAAGACCTCATTCTCCTGCTGTGCTATCTTGAAGGAATTTGAAGTTGTTCTTGAAAAAGAAAGATCAGGTTGTACTTTTAAAAGGAAGTTGTATTTTTTCTTTAACTATTAAATTAACTACCCCAATATTTTGTTTGCAACTACCAGAAAGAATACAGAAAAATAGTTTTAAATTAGATATTGAAAGTTGAAATGGCTCTTGTTTAAACATTTAAAAACAAACCAGAGGCATTCCTGTAATTCAGAATTAAAAAGAAACTTGAGGAGCAATCAGATTTTTTAGATTTTTTTGAGGATTTTATACATAAGTGCTGTATTTACATCATTTCCACTCTCCCCGCTCCCTGCAACCCTGTTCTTAAGCCCACACCAAACTCTCAAATACATGAGCTTTTCTTCTTTAATTATTGTTATACACACAAACACACACATACACTACATATCCATTTAGTGTTGTTACATATATACACATATTTGTTGCAGGATATTTGGTTGCACTGTGACACCCTGAGACTGTATTAATATAGCTAACCTTGAATCAGGAAGTGGAGCCAGTAACTAGTTGACAAGAATCAGTCATAGAGCATACAGAGGACCTAGGATATGGGTAGAGAGGAACAAGAAGGAATAGGGAAGAACTTGGAGATTTGCAGGCCTTTTTGAACTCCCTTTTTAGTCTGGGAAGTATGGAGAGAAGGTCAGCTGGTGAGTCTACTACTGCTTCTTTGATCTATCAAGTTTTCACTCCAATACCTGTCTCCTGAGTATTTGTTGGTAACAGCATACCATAAATTAAAAAAAAACATTTGGCACACAATGCAGGACAAAAGATCATGCAGCAGCTTCTGAAGCCACCACTTCTCCCCACTGCCGAAGGCACACATTGGTGGCTTCTCCCTCCATAGTTCCCCCAAGCCCTGCCTATGGGGTGCTGACTTCTCTTGCCTTGGCCCCTCTCTGTCTATACCTGAGGCCAACTCTACACATCCACTACATGACACTCATTCATGCTACATTGCCCACTGGGGTTTCTGTTGGCACTAATCCTCCACTGTGCAAACAGGACTTTCTGTTATTACAAGCTTTTGCAGATGCTACTGCCACAGCTACCCACCACCTGCTCTGTCATCCAGAAGACCTTGTGCCTGTGCATGCCATGCTTTCCCCTCCCCCTGTGCCCCTGCCATGCCCCCATGGCCTGTCTCCTCAGTACCTTCTGTGCCAGCCCAGCTGCCTGGACACCCTGCCATGTCCACTGACTTTTTAGCTTGTCCACAGCAGTGTATTTGGTAAGACACCTGGGAAGTTGAAAGAAAAGTCTTTTCCACATTAAGAACGGGGAATATCACAATGCAGGAGGTTAGGACTGTGTATAGTACTATAATAGATGGTTTGGAAATGGAAAAAATAAATGAAGAGATAACTGACTTAACTTGGATTGATATAATGTCATTATAATTACTGTCAACATGATAGTTCATATTTTATCCTTAAAAAGTGGGTAGATAACTGTGCCAAATATGAAAAATTGACTAATAAAAGACAAACAAGCCTTAGAAAGACTTATAAATGAAAATAAGAAAAATACTCAGACACAGACAGGAATTTAAATCTGGAACCTACCATACCACTGCATGATGAAACTGAAGATGGGTGGCCCAAGGTTATTAGAAAACCAACCATAGTTTATGTAGTTACTATACAAGAATGACCAGCAGATGATTAGCACTCTGAAGGTTATTCAGAAGTTAAATGGAATACTATTGAAATGTTAAATTTGAAGAGATTTAAGGAAGCAATTATTTCATATGATATGCATTCACCTTATGTGAGGCGGATGTTAATTTCATAGACAACTCAGAACATATTTATCCCACAAAACTAGAAATATTTAGCTATAGAAATGTTGGAAGCTGGTCCTCAGGTACAATGGATAACATGGTAGAAAAAAGAAGGTAGGGTTATAAGACAATGAAATAGGGCTAGAGGTATTGATATATCCCAGGAACAGCTTCTTGGTGAAGGCCAATATGACGATTTGCCAGGACAGTTTCAATTTGATGATCATACCTAGGCCTCATGTTGTCTAGCAGCTTTGAATGCTGGGGACAAGGTTAAAGAATCAGAAAGAGATTTGAGTCATTTATTAAAATTAAAGGCCCCAAATTAGCATTTACTACATTTTTACAAAACTGACTTGAGCTATAAATAGAATAGTACTGGATATAGAAGTCAGACAAATATTAATTGAATTGTTGACTTTTGAAAATGCTAATTCATAATGCAAAAGTGTGATTAGGCCTTTAAAGCCAAGATCAGGACAAATAGATGAATGAATTAGAAGTGCAGCTGATATTGATACTCATGCTTAGAATACTACCTTGATATAAATGATTTCTGAAAATTTTTAAGAAAAATTAAAATCTCAGATGGTTTAATTGTGATATGCAAGGTCATCTGAAAAGGCATTGCAGGCAAGGGTGTCCTAGAAACAATGTTTTTTTCTAGAGATATTTCTGAAGTATGCAGAAGGTGTGGCAAATGTTGGCATTGGACTCATGAAAGCAGATCAACAAAGGACAGGAAAGGTAACCCTTTGACATCAGGCAATGCCTTAGAAGACCATCTTTAGAGCCCAGTATCAAATTTGGTTCAACCATTGCTTTTCAGCATTGAATAAACTCATCCACAGAGCAATTAAAAGACTTAAGGCCTATTGTTAAAAGCCGCATTGCTCTGGATGTGATCAAGGACAGAACAACTTCAGTAGACAAAACAAAAAATTCAGGAGAGACCATAAAAATATTTTAGCAGACTTCTATAAATGATTGAACACCAAAGCTAAAAATATAAATAAATAGCATTGTAATTGAAGGTTTATTGGACACAGGCATAAATGTAACAATAATTTCACCAAAATATTGGAATCCAGACTGGCATCTTCAGGAGGTAAATATTCAGTTTATAAGGATTGGAACTTTATCTTATGGAAAAAATGTATAAGGTAGGCTGAATGTATAGGGCCAGAAGAGCAGATAGAAAAATTAAACCCATATGTGGCTAATATAGCAATGAATTTATTGGGACATGATTTTCAACAGCAATGGAAAACACAGATTAATATTCTTCCAGTCTCAGAATCAAGCCTTAAATAAAGAAAACTTCTGAGAGAAATATTGAAAGGAGTTATCAGGAGCAGTCATGGAGAGTTCAGTTTGTACATATGCAGGTCACAACATCTGTTGGTCTTTCAAAGATACCAACAGCCTTTCCTATAAAATGGTTAACAGACAAGCCTGCATGGGTGAAAAAATGATCTTTGACATCAGAAGAATTACAGCCACTGGAATAGCTTGAACAGGAGCAGCTAAATTCTCATCATACTGAAGAATTGACAAGTCCTTGGAATTCTCCTGTATTTGTTATTAAAAAGGAATCTGGAAAATGGAGGATGGTAACAGATCTATGAGCTATTAATAAGGTGATCTAGTCAATGGGTTCTTTACAGCCAGGAATTTCCTTGCATTCTCTATTACCTAAAGAATGGTCTATTATACTGATTGTTTTCAAAGGCTGAATTTTGCTATCCCTTTACAAGAAAAAATAGGAGAGAAAAAATTGAACTTTACAGTGCCTACTTTTAACAATTCCCAGCCTGTTAAAAGGTATCATTGGAAAATTCTTCCACAAGGAATGTTAAACAACCCCACTTTGTGTCAATATTTTGTACAATAGCCATTAGAAATACATTACAGGTTTCCTAAATCTATAATTTACCATTATGTGGATGATATCTTACTGACTGATTCATGCACTGATACCTTAGGAAAATATGCTTGATTAAGTAAAGAAAATTTTGTTTGTTGAGGATTACAAATTGCTCCTGAAAAAATGCATAGAGGACAATCTATTAATTACCTAGGATTTCAGATAGCTTTACAGAATATTCTACCACAGAAAGTATGAATCATGAAAGACCAATTACAAGTTAAACAATTTTCAAAAATTGCTAGGAGATATTAACTGGCTAAGGTCCACCCATGGATTAACTACCCAAGTACTAAGTAATTTATTTCAAACCTTACAAGGGGATAAGGACTTAAATAGTTCAAGAAAATTATTATCTGAGGATGAGAGAGAATTGGATCTGGTAGAAAAAATTATAGGATGCACATGTGCATTGCTTAAATACACATCTTGATTATATTCTGGTCATACTACCTTCTGTGAATTCTCCACCAGGAATTATTATGCATGGTGAAGACAATATCTTAGAATGTATATTTTTATAATACTAACAGAATACAAAGTTAAAACATTTCTGAATTGATTCTGAAAGAAAAATTGAGACTTCATAAATTAGCAAGAATAGACAGAGCTGAAATTGTGGTACCTTTTACTAATTCTCAAATTTCCTCATCATGGGCAGGAAATTAACATTGGCAAAGAGTTTGCAGTAATTTCTGGGAAAGGTTAACAGTAAATATCTCCAAATCAAGAGACTTCAGTTTATAAAAAGAACTAATTGAATCTTTCCTTATATTGTATGAGGAACACTAAGTTTTGTTAGTTAGAGCCCCTACTTTCTATACTGACGCAAATAAATCAGAAAAGGCAAATTAAAAATCAGGAAAATTAGTAAATTGACTCAAATACCTTATGATTTAGTTAAAAATCCAAAATTATATGTTTTTCTATTTGTATTATTAGATACAGAATCTCATAATATAGCTATATATAACTCTGAATATATAGAAAGGGTTGTTTTACACACTTACTTTTTAATTAGTTTTGTTGTTTATTCAATTACAAGAAATAATCAGAAATAGAAGTCATCACTCATATATAATACATATCAGATCCCAAATAGTCTTACCAGACCCTCTAACACAAGGTAATAAGGAAATTGATCAGGTATTGGTAGGAAATTTGCTATAAGCCTCAGAATTTTCTAAGAAACACCATGTGAATAACAAAGGTTCAAAGAAAGATTTTTCTATCACTTGGCAACAAGCCAAAAAAAATCAAGAAATTTCTTACTTCTGCATATAACCAATATTTATTACCTGTAGGATCTAAATCAAAAGGTATTCAAAAGTAATGAAATTGAGCAAATGGATGTGTTTCATTTTGCAATTACGACTTAGTTAAAAATCCAAAATTATATATTTTTGGAAAATTACAGTATACACAATATAAGGGTTTCAATGGACAGCTGCTATTACTTCTGAAAAGGCTGATTCTATAATTACACATTTATTAGAAGTTAGGAGCATTGATGTGGAATGCCCCTCTGTATGCTGTGAATATGTTTTGTAACCATTGGTAATAAAGAACCTGCTTTGGCCTATGGTAGACCAGAATATAACTAGGCAGGAAATCTAAGCAGAGAGAGGGAGAACGAGGAGGAGCCAGGGAGATGCAAGCAGTTGCTGGAGAAGCAAAATGTGAGGTAACAAGCCATGTGTCTCGTGGTAAAATATAAACTAATAGAAATACATTGATTTAAGTTGTAAGAGTAGTTATTAATAAGCCTGAGCTATTAGGCCAAACAATATGTAATTAATAATAGGTTTCTGAGGGGTTATTTTATTTTATTTTTATTAATTAAATCACTTCTTGGCCTCAAAAAAACAGCAAATCCAACAAATTCTCATCACAAAACATCCAGGAAATATGGGACA
>LOJH01063452.1:0-10722 GCA_001685095.1 Ellobius talpinus
TGGTATGTACTCACTCATTTGTGGACTCTAGCCATAAACCAAGGTCATTAAGCTTATAGTTCACAAGCCCAGAGAAGTCAAATAACAAGGTGAACCCAAAGAAAAACATATATAGATCTTCCTGGAAATTGGAAGCAAACAAGATTGCAGGGCAAAAGTTGTGAGCATGGGGGTGGGAGCAGCGGTGAGGGTGAAGTTGGGGGAAGGGGAGAGGGTGAGAGGGAAGGGAGAAGGGAAGGACTGGCAAGATCCTGGGGGAGTGGGAGGGTAGAGATGGAGGAAGGGCAGATAATGCAGTTAATTCTTACAAAAAAATTAACAGTATGCAAAATTATTGTGCCTCTAGGTATAAATTATTAGATACTTATTTGTAAAATAATAAAAGGCTGTAAGATCATTAGCTATCATCAGATTTTAGAATGTTTCAAATATTTTAATTTTCTTTTATTGTTATCAAGTTTGCCATTATACAAATAGACAGAAGAAAGAAAAATAAAAAGTGAGTGTTGTTTCTCTTTCCTTCTGCTTTATGTTCAGTGCATCAAAAGCAGAGATAGCCATCTGGAGGTCATGAATGTGAATGTAGAAATACATAATCTCCTTAAATCCATATTTTAAAATTTAAGTTAAATCACACATACGTCTTTCCTGCGCTTGTCTACTTATGTAGAGAATACAGAGCAAAGTCAAATCCACAAAGCACTGAAGAACAGCCTGACAGGTACTTTAGTTCTGGCCTCATTTCTCCTCTGACAATACTGCTCAAGCCCTCAAACTTCCCCACCTCCTGTCAATCACAGGACCTCATACATGCTGCACTGCCTTTCCTTCCACTAGCACTTTTATCCCCCGAGATTATCACACAGCAATGTCCTTGTTTTTTTCATGTATTTTCAAAGAAAATCAAGCCTGCTCTTTTTAAATAAATTGTACGTGTATTATCGCATGCTTTTACTTCTCTTGGATTTTCTGTGCTCCACAGTCTGTATCTTTTGACAATGTGTACAAAAATTTATTAACTATCCCCTACTCACTAATATATTACCCTTTTATGGTATATAACAGATGGTGAGTAATTTTTGAATAAGTAAAATATGGAATTATTTAAAAATGTCATGCTTTTAGTTAGAAAATTATTTTTGGATAAGTATCTTTTTAATGCAGAAGCACTTCAGTCAGTAAGCAATAGCAATCTGAATAATAATTTAACTATGGTTTGAATTATTTCTTAATTAGTACATATATTTTCTGTACACTAATATGGAATATTTTTGAAAAAGTATATCACTATGTATCCACAGCAAGTGTAAAATTCACTATGTAGACCTGGCTGGCTTTGAAAATATAGGAACTCTTGTGTTTCTGCCTTTTCAGTACTGGAATTAAATGTGCATACCATTTAGCCTGGTCTAAAATTGACTTGAATTAATGAGTATAGTGTATGTTTATTATGCATGTATGTCTGTTGTTGGTGTTTGTTTGCATGTCTGTGTATCACTCAGAGTTTAACACATAGTAAAACCTTATTTTATCATTTAATGATATGAACTTTGGAAAACCATAACATGGTCATTGAAGTATGCTGTGAATACTATTGGTTAAAAAAGAAACCATCTTAGGACTGTGCAGGGCAAAATAGAGGTAAATGGGAAAAACTAAACTGAATGCTGGGAGAAATAAGACAAAGTCAAAGAGAGGCCATGTAGCCACTAGAGAGGAAAGACACTAGGTGCCAGCTGGAAACTTATTGGTAGGCCACAAGCTTCATGGTAAAATATAAAATAATAGAAATGGGTTAATTTAATATGTAAGAGCTTGCTAAGAATATGCTATAGTGATTGGTTAAGCAGTGATTTAATTAATACAGTTTCTGTGTGGTTATTTTGGGAGTCTGGGTGGCTGAGAAACTAACACGTGGCCTCCTACAAGAAGTCATTGTTGATTTCTCTAGACAAAACAAGGGCATTCTGAATTTTAAGTTCATAAAATAAAGCCGGATTCTCTGAAATGCCCCATTAGACATGGGTGAAAGAGGACTCAGATAAATGAACTCCAAAAGGTTACAATTGCTTTCTAACCAACTGAAAGGACTGTCTGAGCTGAAGAGGAACTTGAAACTTGCTCCAGTTGAGGGATGGCCATGAATCTGCCTGTCTTCCCAGTGAACAGTCATCACATATGGGTGACTTCAGAAAATAGGCCATGTGACCCTGGCACAGAACAACATTTTCCCCAGGGCAATTTACAAGGAGCCAACATTTATAGTGAGTATGGAAACTAATGTTCTTCCTACTAAAAGGGGTCCTAAGGTGTGCATGCAGAATGCCACTGAGGATAGCCTTTGTGTATTCAAGCTTCTAACGTTCATCGCCATCTGAAACTGCTCTGTTAAAACATCTTCGCTTCTTTGGGTTATAGTCTTCTCTTGTTTATGTAACTGCTGGAAAATAGAAATTTCAACTTTTCTAGAATTCCATTTTCATACTAAACTAATTTACTTATTTTACATCATAACTGGTTTCATTTTCTCCCTCCTCTCTTTCCAAACTCTCCTCCCCATAAATGTTCTGTTTTTGTTCAGAAAGGCACTGGCCTCCCATGAGTAACAACAAAGCATTGCATATCAAGTTGAGGTAGAAATTGAGCTCCTTCCCTTGTTTTAGGAATGGGCAAGGCAACTCAGTAGGAGGAATAGGTTCCCAAAAGTCAGCAAAGCCTTAGGGACAGCCCCTGCTCCAACTGTAAGAAATCCCACAAATAGACCTAGCTACTCAATTGTCACATATGTGTAGAAGGCCTAGGTCAGTCCCCATCAGGTTCACTGGTTGTTGGTTTAGACTCTGTGAGTTCCTATGAGCTCATATTAGTAGTTTCTGTAGTTTTCCTTGTTATGTTCTTAGCCTTCCCCTGACTTATACAATCTTTCCTCCCTCTCTTCAGCAGGATTCCTTGAGTTAGGCCCAATGACTTTGTGTGGGTCTGTGCATCTATTTTTATCAGTAATGGCCCAGAGACCGAGGATAGAATCAAACACAGTTGGGAAAAAAATATCAACACAGTATGTGTTTCAATGAGAGAATGAATGTATACCCATCCCTACATCCATGCCACTGTTCTCAGAGAAGTGAGTGTTGAATCACCAGAAATTGGAATCACATGTTCATGTGAGACACCTGCTGTGCCTGTTGGCAACCAAATTTTGTCCTCTGAGAGGACAAAAGGAGCAAAAAGTTCTCTTAACTGAGACATAGTTCAAGCAGAAGTTCCTATAATAATACTATATATTATTAGACCTCAAGGGTACAGAGCTTTATTTTCTGTTTCTTTATGTTGCTTAGGCTTTTTTGTTATTGTCAGATACTATTTTTATTATGCACACAAATTTTATTACATGCTAGCTACACTATCCAATTAGGTTGCTGATACCAATTATTCTTATCTTCTCAGTATTTTTGACTTTCAAAATACTTACACTTTAGGTTTATAACAATAAACACATTTTCTAATTTATTATTTATAATAAAAATAATGATGTTTAAGAGCAACTATTCATCATTACATTAAAGGCAAGTAGGAATGCCTTGCTTTGTTAGGACAGCTTGAACTTGTCTGTTTTTGTTTCATTTCTAAAATCAAAAGTCTCTAAGCTGTGTGCTCTGTAAAATATAAATCAAGACAAATACTTTCATATTCTAGAAGGTAGGAACAAGTACCCATTTATAATCAGATTAAAGTGAAATCTGAAATTCAGCAGTGAAAACCAATCTGTAGATCAATGTCCAGAATCTTGGAAATCCTCTTGATTTTTAGGGCTCTAAAGAGCTGTGAGAGTTTTATTTCCTAGAGCTGCTGTCAAAAGTAAATATAACTTGTTTCATATGCTTAGAGCAGACTCACTTTATACCTGCAACCGTTCCACCCTTGTGGTGATCCCATGCTCTAATACCTGCAACAATATGGGGTCTCCATCATAACCGGGGAACAACACCTTTGCCAGTGGCTTGTCCGTGTTCTGAGCCGAGGTTTTTTGTTGTTGTTTTATTTGATTATTTGTTTGTTGGTTGGTTATTGTTATTTTCTTTTGTTTTGTTTTCTGTTTTATTTTGTTTCTCACCACGCCATGCCTTAAAAGTAAGTAATGTGTAAGAACCTCTTACACATCTATTCAGTTCGCTGTCAAGTTCAGCTTGTAACTTGAGAGCTTGTATCCTTTGCTTCTTCTGGAGCGTAGCTTCTGTGTATCAGCCTTGAGGAAGTATGTCACCTGAAAATTTAGGCTGGTTTCAAACAAAGTTGATTGTTCAATCCCAGTAGCTAGCATCCACTGTCCCAGTGAAGCACAAATATTATCATCACCACAATCATAATAAAATTATTATGCAAATAACCCTCCTAGCCTCTGCCTACCGCTTCACAAGTTTAGCCTCCTCCAACTCTGTTACTCTCAGCATTGTCTTCCAAGTTCCCATAACAACTTAATAAATCTGAACACTTAATGGCTTTTCCTGCTTATAATCCCCAAATTCTCCATCTTTCTTCAATTATATGGCCCAAGACAATAAAGAATGACAGAGTCAGGTTCATCACAGAAACACCCCACATGCCTGATGTGAACTTTATGATCAGACACTATCAAAAACTGACTAGTAGAAAAGAGCATCTAATTGACATGCAGGTATCCCATCAAGGAAGCCAAAGCAGGAACTCTAGGTAGGCACTTGAAACAGAAACCAATGAAGGAGCACCCCTTACTGACATGCTTCCCCTGCTCACACTCAGCCAATATATTTATACAAACCAGTACTACATGCCCAATGATGACACCACCTACAGTGAGCTGTGCCCTCGTACATCAATCTTTAATCAAGAAAATGCCACACATATATCCCTATAAGTCAATCTAATGGAAGAACTATTGAATTTTTGAGGTTCCTTCATCTTAGGTGTACTGACAAATAACATTAACCATCACAACACTCATGTGTTGACTAAGTCTATGTGACATTTGAAATATGATTTATAGTAATTAACTCAGCCAAATGGCATAGATATTTCTACAGAACAAAGTGATTGAATTTCTGGATATACATTATAACATCTTCACTTTTTTTCATATTTAATTCTGTCAGTCCTTCAAGTCATGTCAATAAGTGGAAGGTGAGGACTAATACCCAGGGTCCAATCTTTACATGTACATCAATGGCAAAAACATGCCCACATGAATACATACTCTGAACACATGCACACACTCACTCACTCACACACACACACACACACACCACAAAATTAAGCATTTTTCACCAGATTATTCGCATTCAAGTCATGACATTCATATGTACAAATTATCTTTCTTAAATATGAGAACAACACTCCTCATTTCAAAATAAATGATTTTAGTCTTTCGCGAAAGAATGACCTTAGTATTGCAGTTTCCAAGGAGTATAATCATGCATGTGTGTGTATACATTCATACAACCACAAATTGTCCTTGAAGAATAAAATACATGTCCTGCTGATAACTTAATGCACTTGCGGAGCTTTCTTGCAGGTGAGTAATCACTTACATAAACTGACATTAGAGGCTACCATAAAACTGTGTATTTACTGCATTCTTAAAGTTACTGTAATTAATGTGATCTCCGTGGTCATAAGATATTAATATTTCAGGTTACAGATTGCCTGTAACATTTGTTGCACAAGATGGTAGTTTAATGTGCAGCCTGTGCCATATTTCACTGTTAATCTTATGGCTGAACATTTCATGTGCCAGCTCTTATCATATTGCTGCTGTACTCTCCAGTTTTGAACTACTCTCTCAGTGTAAATGAGCAATGAAACATATAGCTAAACTGAAACATTAAACAAAATTACCATTAAAATATAAGATTAGTATCTGTTTTATCTACTAATCATAAATTATGAACATTAAAAATGCTCCTAAATATTTAATACCTTGACTTTACCTTGAGCTATAAATGCTTGTTCACTGTATCAAACAGAAGAAAATTATGAGTATAAACAAAATATTCAAGAGAATTGACCTATGTAATATATGTTACATATGTTATAAATTTATTTATTTATACATATTTTTTCACCAGGAGAAATAGTTCCCACTGCCATCACACACACACACACACACACACACACACGCACACATTTGACCCTTTCACCTTGTGGTGACAGAAACTGCAGGGTTACAGTGGGTCAATAACT
Organism: Ellobius talpinus; assembly: GCA_001685095.1. Classification (NCBI taxonomy): domain Eukaryota; kingdom Metazoa; phylum Chordata; class Mammalia; order Rodentia; family Cricetidae; genus Ellobius; species Ellobius talpinus. The sequence goes on from LOJH01063452.1 coordinate 6,217, forward strand.
AAATAACAAGCTCTATCTATAGAGTGTTATTTTTATATCAAAAGTTATCTTAGCCATCAGTGCACCTTGTTCTTGAGTCACTGCTAAGCATGCTTAAAGGATTTGAAGCTCAAAAAACTTTTATTAAACTGTAGGCCACAGTAAATATGTTATTAAAAAGTAAAGAAGAGGCTTCTTTCAATAAAACTGCCCTTGGCATTGGAAGATCCCCTAGAAACAAACTGGATCCCTCAAGACTATTACTTATTACTCTTAGATTGAGCTTTGATTTTTACACTTCTTTAAAAAAATACTATATTCTCAAGTTGTTAATCATAACATCAAAATGTTATTATTCTGTTCTCAAACTTTATACTCTTTAATCAAATGCATTGTAGGGTCATTTTGGTATTATTGTGCAATGATATAAAATCTATAAACTATTTGTAAGTTTTTAGGTAGTACCCCATTTAGTCCAGACAAGTATTGAACTGTTGAGATTTTAGCTGTGTACCACTATACTTGATCAATTGGTAGGTATATGTATCAAAATTTTCTAGTGTGTGTGCTGGTTAGTTTTAATTTTAGTTTGGCACAATGTAGGATCACGCTTAAAGCAAGTCTCGAATTATGTAGATCAGGTTGCTCTGTGGGCATGTCTATAGGGAAATGAGGTGAAGAGACCCATTCTGAATGTGGGTGGCACTCTTTCATGTAAGAATATACAAAACTATGTTGAGAAGTAAAGAAAGAGAGTGAGCATAGCAACCTAGCAGTGAGAAAGTGGCTTGGGGACATTTATTTCTCTCAGTGGATAGACTAGCTGCTTGAGTTCCCACTTTGATTTCCCTGAAATGCTGATTGTAATCTGTAACAATATCAGGCAAACACTTCCTCTCTTCAGTTGCTCTTTGGCCACAGTGTCTTGTTACAACAACAGAATGTAGAGAAAGTGATGAGTATACATAAACCTGTTGTGTGCCGTACACATAGTCCTCAGAAAATGAAATGAAAGAATGAAATAGAAATGCTGATTTGGGAGCTAGAGAGATGGTGTAGGAGGGATGGTTTAGCAGTGAAGAATTCTTTCTGCTAATTAATGCAGGTTCCTAGTTTGTTCCCAGATTCCACACATTGGTCCACAGGCACCTATAATCACTGTGCTTTGTGGACTCCAGCACATGCTTGGGGCATGTAAACTCGAACAGGCAACCACATATAAGTGCATTAATAAGTTAACTTGGAAATAAGAACAGTTACTTTAGCATCCTCCTAATTATTTCCTTTTCCAAATATGCTCTGGAAGTAGCAATGTACACAATGAAAACTAGCAGAAGTGGAAAGAAACACAAATAAAAATAAAAAAACACAATAGCCAACAGTGCAGTGATCGATATCAAAGCTAGAAATACTATTTATGCATAAAGAAAATCTCATTTGTCCAATTGTTCCAATTTACCACAATTTAAGTGGTTATAAAAGCGGGAGTAAAATTGGGATAGCAGCACATGGAATTAGGACTTTTGAAAAGAAAAAAAATTCTAAAGACAGTATATGTTGCCTTTACATTTTATATAAAAACCTGTTCATATCTCCTCAGCAATGACTTTATTGTATCTATGCAATACATATATTTCTTTCTGAACATCCTCTGTGCTTACAAAAGTGGAGATATGCCTCTAACTGTGATAGATTTGCCCCATAATCCTGATATCATGAGTTTTGGTCCCAGGACCCATGTGGTGATAGGAAAATTTGACATCTTGAAGTTGTCCTTTAATCACAACGCTTGCACCTTGAAGCATGAACATATACACTGACATTTGTGTGCTTCTAAATAAACATATACAAAATAAAAGGAAATGTAAGAAAACATTTTAAAAGGCAACTTGATTAACTTGTCTGAAGAAGCTGCGAAACAAAAATCTATGCACACAGAAACATGTATGTGAACAAAGTGTGGCTCATCCAGATGTTAAAGGGAATTTCCTACCATAACATTCACAGGTGTGTTAGACTGAGCATGATAAGAATCTACATGGAAGTAACCAATACCATATATGCTGCATTCAGTATTGGGAAGTATATAGGTATCTCATGTGAAATATATACCATTTGCCTGTCATATACTTTAAGTTGTCCAGATTTGGATAGCTATACTCAAATTTTCAGAAAATGTGTGAAAATATACACATGTTCACAACTTAATGCACGTTAAGAAAAAACAAAGCCACAGCACCAGACCAGCGATTAAGAAACCAAACAAGACATCTGTGTTAGGGGTTTCCAGGGAAACAGAGTTTGTAGGGAAAAGTGCATGCCTGTGTATGGAGACATGAGAAGACTGAGAAGGTGAAGGGGTGCGGTGAGAAGATTGAGTGAAAGAGAGAGAATTGGCTAGAGCAGTTAGAGAAGCTGGCAGAAACCCAGGTCTGCAGGATGTTGGCCATCTGGAGTTGAAAGAGCTTTGATGGCTTCATTCAGGGTTGAGCCAAGCAAAAGCAATATCCAGGCAAGACAACGCTTCAGTTCAAGTTGAAACCCAGGGAAGAGAGGGCATCCTATTTTGCAGGACATTAGGTTGCAGTAAGCACTGGTTGTGTTCTATGCAGTGCTTTGGCTGCTTGGATAAGAAAAGCAGAGATTCCCTTGGGGCGATCATCTTTTCTAGTATATGTACAAGAATGTCAGTCTCCCTCCCTATAGGCAGATCCACGTCTGATCAAATATCTAGTGGCTCCTTGTGTTGACACACATAATACACTATTGCAACAAGTAATATGGAGTCTGTAATGACCAAGCAGGCACTCTTTCCTGCAAAAGTAGCCACCTCCATCTTGATTTGCACTTTCATACTTCAACTTGATTTTTAGGAAAATTATATAAATCTGATTACACCTTCTGTAACTGTATTAATATATTTTGCATGGAGCAACATGATTTGATATATATTATGAAATAATTTACTCATAGTAATTATCAAATTATTTATTATCATTATTTTATATGTTTATTTCCGAGAGAGGGTATTACTATGCAGTCCTGGTTATTCTGGTCTTTACTAGCGTTGAATATATGCAGTTCTTCTTGTTCAGTGTTTTGAATGCAGGGACTACAGGTGTGCAATGTTGTAACAGACTTGAATTATATAATTTTGAAAGAGTATCTCATTGGGTAGTCCTGCTTCTGTCTCTTTAATTCTATTGTTAAGTATATATATCATAACACCAGATAAACTGATGTACTTGTTTTTATTATTTCTTATATTTTTGAGATTATAACATAATTATATCACCCCTTCCTTCCTTTTCCTCCCTTCAAGTTTTCTTATAAGCCCCTTCTTACTATTTTTCAAATATAAGGTTCTTTTTCCCATTAATTTTTATACACTTTTGTTGTCCTCTTAAATGTTCTATAGCCCAGGGCTATTTTAAATAGCTTTAGCTGTGGAAGAATTTGTGTGCATAAATGAAACTCTCTATCTCATAGAAGTAGATGAAGGGCGGTATCATACTGAAAGTGCTCTAAGATGTTCCTAGAAACACAGTGAGTGAGGAGCAGCATAGCCACCCGGGGAGAGCAATGTATGTTATCACTAACACCAGCTAAAACTTAGATCCAGCTACCTATCACCCTCAAATGTATATGCATTTCTCATTAGGTTTAGTAATTTTGAGTTGCCAAATAAAAATATCATAAAGTTGTATTACACTTTAATTTGGCTTTTTATGTCATACTTAATCATTAAATAAAAAATTAAACTTTAAAGTGAATCAACGTTAATTTGCCCATCTTTCTATAGGACATTGGTTAACATCTTTGTCAATGTATCACTGAAATTTTAAAAACTTTACTTAATATAGAATTATATAGAATTATACTTTTACCTACAAAGTCATATTATATTTTATTTATTAATATTTATTAATATGTTGATTAATTTGTTTAGTGTTTTTCTGTTATATTTTTAATTTGTTTAAGTGTCTAGTCAAAAAGTGAATAAAAGATAGCAAATAATGGTGAAAATATAAAATAAACCACATATAACATGAGGACATAGAGACACAGGAAAGATACTTGGTAGTTTTTACTGAGACTCAAAAACAAACCAATTTCATGAACATAAGCTTGCTAAGACCAATATTTTAAATCAGTTATATATGTATATATATATATATATATACACACACACATACACACACATTTGTAAGGCAAAAGAAACCAAATACATCTTTCCTCTATTCCAACCATTCCAACTCCCCAAGCTCTCCCCATCATCCCTTTCCCACTTCTCTCTCCCCTTCTCCCTTTACACCCACCCCACCCCCACCCCCAAGCTCCTATTTATTGCCTGGCAATCTTGTCTGCTTCCGATATCCAGGAGGATAACTACGCGTTTTTCTTTCAGTTCACCTTCCTATTTAGATTCTCTAGGATCATGAATTATAGTCTCAATGAGCTTTATTTATTGCCAAAATCCACTAATAAGTGAGTACATATCATATTCATCTTTTTGGGTATGGGTTA
>LOJH01063454.1:0-10722 GCA_001685095.1 Ellobius talpinus
GGCCTGCAGGCATACACACAAACAGAATATTGTATACATAATAAATAAATATTTATAAAAAAAAATAACATTTAAAAACAAAAAAGAATAACTTAAGTCTAATTAGAAGTAAACTTTATAACCTTTACCATTGTTGCAGGTAAAATTTTGCATGAAATGTTTGTCATTTTCCTCTCCTGGATAACAGGAAGTCTTACTCCAGTAACGTTCTGCTTGTACACGCTGCACTGAAACCCTCTGAGTTTTTGGATGAAGTAGAAGCAGTAATAACGGTTCCAGTACTCTGGCAATGTCATGCCTTTGTAGCACCTGGTTCAGCCAGGCTTGTCCCACAGAGCTAGTAGAACCATCAAGACTATTAAGGCTATCTAACATGATGAACAGTGACCTAAACACAGACAATAAAAACAAAGAATAAAACTTTTAATTGTAGTATGACTTTTTCTGTAGTTAATATTTTTAGCAATTTTTCTAGTTAAAACATTTTCTTTTCATATACTCACATTGAAAAATATTACAAGTGTATATTACTTTTACAAGACACATTTTACTTAGTCTTGCTTACATATTTCACTGATATTATGCACTAAAGTTTCTGCAATTCAATACTGTTTTCACAATGGCAAGGGCCACTCTGATCTCAATTCTCTCCAGGAGTCAAAAGAATGCATGAAATTCAAGTAATGCCATCCCATAAAAGGTCTGAGCTAGTCTGAAACCAGAAAACCCAATATCCAAATCCTCTGTGGAATCTTGGGTTAGCAAGTTAAATTCAGTGGATTTCAACTGCTTTCTCTGTCAGATTAGAACAGGTGATTGTCAAACTGGAAACTTGTTTGTAAGGCACTTGGCTCAAGGCCTCATTCATTATATGGGCTGACCAGATGGTTCAACAGAAACTCCTTTGAGGATGGCTGAAAAGTAGTGGTTTATCCAAAGTTGGGTTATAATCACAGTTAGGATTATGGCCACTTTTATAAGACCTGAAGGTAAGATTACTATCTTCTGATACCTTATGAGCCTGGAATCAATGCAAATCTAATATCTGAAGCATGAATTACTCCATTTACTTTTAGGTCTATATGTGAACAAGCATCTCTGGAGACCAATATTTTTGAATCCATGGGGGGGGTGGTCGTTGGGAGTGCTTTCAATTAAGGCAGAGGATTGAGAATGGCTGACTATTATTTCAACAGTGTGAATATAGATTCAAGAAGGCTGGGTGTTCTCTGTATTCCTACCATCATACAATGACACTTGGCACATAAAACGGATTTGATGATCAGTGGTCCAATGTCTGAAAGGAAGAATACTTGGTTCTCTACACATTAGAAATGAAAATCTACTGGCTAGGTAACACTACCAAGTATTTTACTATAACTTTGATTTTCTAAAAAACTAATAAATTCTCATCTCCTGTTCTATCCTGACAGAGACTTCCAGAAAAGACAACAAGTAAGACAACCAACAGTAAGATGGGAATATAAAATGTAACCAACCTGTCAAAGGAACGTGCAAAAGATGACTTATTTATGTGGAGATCCCTTGTTAGATGCCAAAGAACTGCAAACTTTGCATGTGCTTCCATCCTTATTTTCTGAGAAAAATGGGAGATTAAATTATTTTCTTCTCAACTGAAGATATTAAGTGATTTAATAAAATTATTTAATAATAAAATCAGTATAACTGTTTACATGTACCAAGTTTAATGGCCACAATACTCAAGTACACACTGCAATGAATTTTTAGTATGTTATATAACTTCGAAGTAGAATCAAACAAAATATTTGTATATAGACAAAAATATTTAACCTAAAGGGTCACTTGTGCTGCTTAGTTTTTACTGTAACTTGATACAACCCTGAGTTATCAGGGAAGAGGGAACCTCAGACTGGCTTGTGGACACGTCTAAGAGGCATTGTCTCGTTGGCTAATTGATCTTGGAGGGCCTAACCCCATTGTGGAAGCATCCCTAGGCAGGTTGTTGTGGGATATACAAGAAAACGAGGTAAAGGTGGGTGTAGTGGCACACACCTGTAATCCTAGCACTTTAGAGGCAGAATCTGGTGAAGTTCTATGAGTTCCAGGGCAGTCAGGGCTACAGAGAGAGACCCTGTCTCAAAAAAAGAAGGAAAGAGAGGAGGAAGACATAAGCACTCACACAAGCAAGCTAGCTAGCTATGCCTGTGAGTAGCCAGAGAGCAAGCTATAAAGCAGTGTTCTTCCATAGTTTTTTTGTCATTGTTCCTGCACTGACTTCCCTCAGTGATAGTATGATCTAGAAGTATCAGACAAATAAACCTCTTCCTCTAAGCTGGTCTTCATTATGTTTTATTACAGCTACAGAAACCAAACTAGAACATCACCTTAACTCAAAAAATTACTTTAGACTTTTATCGATGTGACTACTGATTGTGTAACAGAAAACAATGACAGCTAAAAACATGCATGCCATTATATCATGCATATACAAAACATTTCTTCTTAAATAAAACAATTGAGTTTAAAAATTATTTTCTCTCAGGAAAATAATCATACTCAAATGAATTTCTAAAAAAACATGTATTTTAAATTTAGTGAAAATATGGTGTCAGCTTTTTAAACTCATCCTCAAATATTTATAAAACGCTTCAAGCAAAGTCCCAACCAATAAGACTTTAATTGTTAAAAAAATACATGGGATAAGTTAGAAGAGTGCTTGCTTTATCTATAAGCTTAAGACATGATTTTCCTATGATGCTTGTATTTATACATTAACCAAGGGAAATATTTAAAAGTCAATATTGTTTGATTTTTTTCAGGGATGTGTATCTTTACTCAGAACTTATAAGAAGTATTCTTAAAAAGGAAATGTTGTATGTTAAAAATAACAGGTTATTATTTGTTATATATTTATACATAATGTAAAACAGAAAATGAAACACAAGATTTGTTCTAAAACTTGATTTCTGAACAATTTTGAAAGAATATGGTAGGACACAAATTAAGAATTTGACACAAATTAGAATTTAAGAATTTTTTAAAAGAACTAACACTATTACTCACATTTAACATTATGTTCTTTATTATTATTTATTCTGATGAGGTATAATAATTTTCCTAGAGAGGTCCCTTAATTTATCTTTTTGCAATACATGCTTGAGTGTGTGTGTGTGTGTGTGTGTGTGCATGCGCGCGCTCCTGTGTGTGCAGGATAAGGACTTACCTTATCTTTATGGGTTAACTGCTGACTTATAACGTCCTCACAGATGCTAGAAGAAGGAACCAAATTATGTAATTGATAAAATAATTCCACACTCTTCTGATGGTGCTGAGGTGTCCCGTCTCCCATCTGGTCCCATAATGTCAAGGCTACATGCTACAGAAAAAGATGTGAAAGTGACTGATTATATAATCTTTATAAAAGTAAAACTCAGCTGCTCACTTTCTGGCTAACTGAACATTAGAATCTTTTATAATACATTTAAAAACCTTTTTCGTTTAGACTTATTTCACGAGGATGTTTTGCTTGCATGTATGTAAGTGCACAATATATCTGCCTGGTGCCCATAAGGGGGGGAAGTGGTGTTGCATCTCTTGGCACTGGAGTTACAGAGAGTTGTGAATTCCATTCAGTGCTGGGAATTGAACCTGGGTTCACTGCAAGAGCCGTAAGTGCTCTTAGCCACTGAGCCAACTCTCTGGCCGATACTCCTTTCAAATTCTTCTAAAATCAGCAATGTAACAGGCAGTTTCTCCATGGCCTAGGTAAGAACTCTCTATCACTTTATGTTTAATGAAGTAACACCAGAATAAAGTCTGATACATTCTCACATGTTACAGACTAAAATATTCAAATATCTAAGAACCTGTGAGGGTTTTCTCCCTCTTCTCTAGTGCTGAGGATTACAAAATGGCCTCATGTATGTTAGGCAAGCATGCTATTACTCAGCTACATCCCAAGTCCATGGAGTTTTCTGAAGTCAGATTAGAGCTCCATGTGCTATCAGAGTCTTTGATCTATGCCACTGATAAGAAGACAAGAGTCTTTAGGGCTTACCATAATATTATAGAATCAACTCTACTCTAGCAGGAGGAAGTATCAGGTAGGGGGTAATGACTTGAAATTGACTCTAAAAACTCCTGAATGTAGAAAGAATCCACCTGTAGGAGGCAGTGAGCTTAAAGATACTTGATGTTCTCTGGGAAGGCATCTGTACCATTATGGTAAAATCAGACTGTGCACTATTGGTCCTAAGGGACACTGTGCACCAAAGGTAATCAAACACAAAATCAGAACAACCTGCCATGGAGTTTTAGAAAAGTAAGGGTTTACTCTATTAAAAGAAGCAAAATATCCACTTACTACAGAAATATCTACCATATAAATGGGCTTTCTTCTTGTTTAGTTGAAACTCTTTCCTTTCTTACTTAAGTGCCCCAAGTCAAGCATCATATATGCAAACATTCTTAGCCATGTATAACCTGGATTTCTTGGAATTTACCTTGAAAAATTCAGTCTTCTCAGCTATATACCTCAGATTGCCCTGTGTTAGGGGAGGTCTAATGACTACAGCTACTCTTCCTTGGTTTGGACTTAAGGGTTGAGCAGGCTCCATGCTGTTGATACTTTCCCCAGTGACCATGGCAACAGATTGAGTCAGTCCCACTAGGTCCATGACCAGAGACACGGCGACACTCTGAACACTGAAATCACTTGCTTGGCTGCAGGCGCTCATGAGAGTCTGGAGCCACTGTGGAGGATGTGCATGTTCACAGTCTGAAACAAAAGACAACATGAATCAGTTCATGTAGATTTAAGTTAATTTCAAAATGACAAACAACACTACTTCAGGCCTTGATATTTTAAAGTCCTGGTTTCTCAAATAGTCTTTTTTTTAAATAGTCTTTATAACTTTGAAAAATAAGGCAACAATACAATAAGAATTTCACAAACTTTTAAAAATATATACTTTCCTTCATATGCCAAGTAATATAATCTAACTTCCTATCTTTAGAAGCACCTTATCAACAAATATTATCTAATGCCTACTGTCCTACAGGAACACATGTGATGTCATAGGAGAGAAGTGAAATTGTTACATTGTTTCTCCCAGACTTTTACTTTCAGTTTCTAGCTTTTAAGCAAAATGTGAAAGCCATGTAAATCACAATCTCCTAACAGTGACTTTCCCATAATGACTGGATTTCATTCAGTCTGAAGAAATGGCACAGTGAGAAAAGGCACTTGCCACTAAGCCGGATAACCTGAGTGCAATCCCTGGAACCTACATGGTGGAAGGAAAACCAACTCCCACGGGGTTGTTCTGTAACACATTCACACATGCACACACATGGACACTGCATAAAATACTAAAATATAAATAGCAGAAACAATCTTACCAGTGTCAAGTTTCTCAGAATGTAACTCTGAGGTATGGTTTCCCTCTGCAATATAGACTGGGAAACTTGAGCACTCTAAGAAGAGCTGACAGGCAGCAAGGAAGGCAGAAAGGTATTCTTTTGAAGTTTTTGGTGTATGTATACTTCTTTCTTTTGCATCCCCTTGGGAATCCCTGTCCCATTTTGAAGTGTCTCTTTGAAATCGACGGATATCTCCCTGATGGTCGGCAGCCAAAGGCTGAGAAAGGGAGTCATTGTGAACGACGTAGAGGTTAATGAGTCTGGAAAGAAACTGCTGGACATATTCCAAGCAGCACTGCATCGCAGTCTTTTGTGCTGCCTTCCCACTTCGGGCTGCTGTACCCTGAGTGAAGGTGGAAGGTGGCTGGATAACAGTTTCTTCAGATCCCACTGTGGATGCTGTTTCTGTCTCTGAAGATGTACTTCCAATTGGGATGGTAGCTGTCCCCTGTCCATTCAGCTGTCTATCAAGATCATCAGTTCGGTCTGCTTGATATTGTATAAACTCAGTGAAGCCACTTTCTGATGATCGACTACTTGGTGGGTTTTCTCCATCTTCAAATACTTCAGTAGGATTTTCCACAGAAACTGATGATATCTGATGATTTTAAACAAAGCGAAAGGTTGAGTAGGAACATAGATACTAAGGACTAGAAAGGGTGATCTTTTCAGAGAAAGCTATAGACTACTTATATACAGCTTAAGTTCACACTAGAATCAAAGCAGTTCCTACATTGACTAAAGTTTCTGATAATCAATAGCAAACAGTAATAGGGTTCCAAAAAATACAAGAAGATAAACTCATTCACCAAGTACTTATCATTCATTGTGTCATAAAATAAGGCTGGCTTTTTTTTAATGACTTGATTTTTCAGACAAGGTCTTGTCATGTACCCAGGCTCAATTCTACCTCAAACCTCTTAAGTGTCAGGAACAGATGTGCCACCACACTTGTTAGGGTCCTGAGGTAAATATACATATATGTACAAATCTTTAGGATCTGTATCCTTGTTTCAAATGACTATTTTATCTTCTTCATAAAACAATCTTTCTTAATATCTAAACAATGTAAAGAATGAGAAATACAAGATTAAAAATCTTGTATTTTAAGTATTATAAATAAAATCTAATAGAGGATGTGTTTGGGACCACATGAATGAAAATCTCTGTTGAAGTATGTCAAGTGTCATTGCATGCCCTTACACCTAGATTCCTTCAGTGAAGAGTGCTCAGCTCATATGTTCAGATCATGGATTAGGAAGCAGGGCCAATGGGAACAGTTTAGAATCTAGAAAGAGACAATGGTAATACAGACAAATGTCCATTTCTGGACAAGGGGCAGAATCAAGTAATGTCTGGTTTTGTGTAAATAAAGTTGTGCATTCCCTTGAATGTGTTCCATTCACATTCAATGTGCAACCGAGGATAATCTGAGTAAGATCATTAGAATATTTTCTTTGTAATGCATGAATTAAGTACTTCTACTTAAAGCTGGGCTTGACCCAGTGTTTCCTGCTTTAGTGAATGACACCATCATCCATCAAAGCAAGGAAGATTGAAGCCTACAAGTCATAGTATTTTCTCCACACCTTCCTTTTTTGCCTTATACCCACATCAGTATGGTGGCTAAGGGTGTCAGTTCTAAGTCAGCTAGGTATGTGCCATGAACTTGATAGTCTTCAAACCTCAGGTTCCTAATTTGTGCACATCAGTGTCCTCTTATCTGCAAGGGATACACACACACACTATATATATATACACATATATACTATGCATACACATATATACATGTATACATATATAGTATGTGTATATGTATGTATATATTCTAAGACGTGTAGTAGATCCCTGAAACTGTGGTTGGTACTGAAAACTTCATAACTGACTTTTTTCCTGTTCATACAAACTAGTGATTCTCAATCACAGGGTTTTCATATCAGATATCCTGCATATAAGATATGTCTATTATGATCCATAATAGTAGAAAAATAATTTTATGGTTGGGAATCACTACTATATAAGGAACTATTTTAAAGGATCACAGCATTAGGAAGGTTGAGAACCAGTGATATACACAGACCCATGATAAGGCAGCACAGGAAGAAATGTTAACAACATTAATCATATAGAACAATTCTAATAAAATAAGACTAACATGAATGTGGACTCTCCCAAAATATCTTATTATATCATAATCCTCTTTCTTAAGATGACGTAACAGTATGATGAGAAGTGAGATGAATGATGCAGGCACTTGGTTGCAGTATTAACTCAATAAGAGCTGCTTGAACGAGCACACAGAATCCATCTGATAACTAAGAAAGGGAGGTGGATAGATACCAGATTGCCTATGCCAGAAAAAGGAATGCTTTGCATGTTGAACAGGACAGCACATTATTCCATCAATGTACAAACAACAGCAGCAAAGAATTTAGAACTTGTAAATCATTACTAGTATTTTCCACATAAAACATTAGGTTGGCCATTGACTACTCCCTGGCAACTGAAGTTATGGAAATGGGAACACTCATAAGAAGGACTACTATAACAACAAATTTCTACATTTTACACTTAGTTTAAGGATTTAATATGGAGGGAAACTGGCAGAGTGTTTAATGCTCAGCAAACACACAATGTTAGTGATCACTCATTATCCTTAGTTATTTTATCACTAGTGTTTTTTAAATTTTGCTCCTAAATGTGTATTTCTTCTTTTTCCATATCTTGTAGCCCAACTTAACACCACCTCTCACCTGCACTACTGCAGGTCTCCCCACATCCATTTTTGTTTCTCAGATCCATACCTCACACTGCAGCCATAGTAAGTTTCTAAAACATGTATCTTATTTTGGCACTTGCCTTTTCCCCCTTCTTTGTCTTCCCATTGCTCCTAAGACAAAGAACAAAAGCCTTAGTATAGCGAACAAGGCTCTGTTAACCTGGCTCCTGCCTCTCTTATAACTGCATCATCAAGTGCATAGAGTTCCTTTCTGCCTTAGGGTCTTTGCCACTGTTTTTTCCTGTCATGTGCTTTCTCTTTTCATACTTCTCCACCCCAACAATTTCTCTAGGGCTCCACTTCAAGAAGCAGTCCCTGACTCCTAGGTATGCCAAGTCACCCTCTTACCTGCCCCCCATCCTACACTTGTACCTCCAATTTGGTCCTACACTAATCATTATATTAACTGTAATTAGATGTGTAATTGCTTGTTTTATATAGATTGTACAGTTATTTCATAAAAGATAGTGAATGAACAAAGTAATTTTTCTGTTTCAAAGACAGAAAATTAAGTTCAAGCTGGGCATGGAGGCACACGCCTTTAATCCCAGCACTCAGGAGGCAGAGACAAGAGGATCTCTGTGACTTGTGAGTTCGAGGCTAATCTGGTCTACAAAGTGAGTTCCAGGACAGCCAAGGCTATTACCCAGAGAAACCCTGTCTCAAAATACCAAAACCAACCAAACAACAAAAGAAAGAAAACTGAATTTCAGGGAGTTTAAAATAAACTCGCCCTATGCTGCAGTAGAAAAGCTAAGTTGTTAACACAGATCTTTGGAGAGGGAGATTTTCAACTCGGTTATTTATTATTTTTTTTAATGTGACCACAGTATTACTATGTACAGTACAACTCTTCATATTATGGTGTCAAAGTCTATAGTGGCTAGCAGATTGAACTCATTTGCTTATTTTTCTCCTTTGAAAGGTTATTTACCATCTAAAATGATGTACTTTTTACAAAAGACTCATTCAGATAATAAAACTATCATTAGCTCATTCCTATTTATTTTTATATTAATACAAAGGATGATACTAAGGTAATAGAATTTAACCTATAAATCCAATTAAACTTGCATACATGAATAATATTTATTGGTTTAGACTATATTATGTGGCTATATAGTTTTTTATGATGAATTTCTTTCTAAAAATAGAAAGGGTATTTAGGCCATTTGAGTAGATGCCCAATACAAAAATATTATGAAAAATATTAAGTGCCATGTGGTCAAACTAGGCTCACCATTATTAAAAACAGCAGCCCTTCATATACATTTCAAAAAACATGGTCTCAGCCTGAAAATATCAACTTTCACATATCTAAGATTATACAATTGTGCTTCAGGAAAAAAGATTGGAAAAACATATATGGCTAAGGCACATGAAAGAAGAAGTATGAACAGAAATATGGATGGACATGGGAGTTATATTCAATGTTACATCATAATTTAGACTGTATTATTTAACTGACTTAGATTTAACTGAACAGAGTCTCATTTGCCATACCTATGATCATCAATAAAGGCTTTCAGATAAGCATGAATTTTCACATATTGAACATGTTACTGAAAAAATGGTAAGGGTTGTCTTCTCCAACTCCCATTAAGTCTCATTCAGCTTATTATCAGTTAAACGCTTTTTAGTTTTATTTCAAAGAAAAATCTTAGAGCACCGTGTAAGGACAGTCCCATGAAAGGACTTTCCTACCATGGTAGAGACAGAATATATTATACATACACGAAGAGCAGGTTGGAAAGGACCAACCTGGAAAGCAGGCTGGTTCTAGTTTATGTAGAATAACCCCAAATGTATTTAAAATGATCAAATTTCATTTCATTATGAAGGATACATTAGTACACAATGAGAAAAAAATGTTTCAGGATTAACTGCTGGTGGGAAAGGTTGTACATATCACCCTCAAATTTTATTTTGCAGAGAAGAAAAATAGGTTATCCAAGGAAAGGGGGCAAATATATAACCACACGATTACATAAAACAAACCTGATTCTCTAGAAAATTTCCAATACTTATATTAACATAGTGCCAATGTGATTACACTTAATGTAATTAACATATAATTCAATTGAAAATCTCCACTCATACTTTACTAGATTGAATTGTTTAATTTATTTATTACGTATATGTGTTTGTGTGGGTGTGTATGTGGAAGTCAGAGCACAACCCTTACGGAGTCAGTTCTTCCCTTTCACCACGTGTGTTCTGGGGACTGAACTCAGGTCATCAGAGTTGACAGCAAATGGTTTTACTCACTGCGTCAGTCATCTTACTGGCCCATACTAGATATTTCAGTATAAGTCTGAAAGGAATTAAATCACTGATTTTTCTATTAGGATTTCATTGGTATTAAAGTATGTTATTGGTGTAGAACATTAAAATTATATTACATGCTTAGATATTATAGATATATGTGTGAACATGTACAAAGAGTTTAATTTTACTCAATTTCAAAATATTGAACATATGGGTACTTTATTTTTTTAAATATTTATTTATTATGTATACAATATTCTGTCTGTGTGTAT
>LOJH01063457.1:0-10721 GCA_001685095.1 Ellobius talpinus
CATGTGGGAGCCGGGCAGGACGAAAAGCAGGCCTGTGCCCCCCATATCACTACAAGATTGCATTAACCTGATACAAGGAAATGACCATACCAATTTTAGATCAAGGGCAACATCCACAGATAAAACACTCTATTACCAGAACAAAGCAAGTCACACTTACACCCTAGACCAAAACATTCTGTGGAAATCCATTCCCTGGGAGGAATCCAAAGTTATCTCTTAGTTGGGTCCTTAGACTTTGAGGTAGGAAAAGATTTCTGGAGTACCAGGTCTGGCTATTAGCCACACCTGTTGGCAACAACCTTGAGAGAGCAGAACTCTCTGATAATACATCTAGGTGGTACCTTTGTTTGAGGTAGAAGCACAATAACTTTGAAGCAACTAGAGGTAAGTACCAACTCTCTGACCTTTGGCCAACATGGAAATAGGCTCACATTTCTGCGCCTCCACATCACCTCAGGTTCTAGAACTCATATCCTTAGAGGCATCTCTGCCATATCTGGAGGAATCACTCCTTCTACCTGTGTGGCTTTGTTGAAATATAAGCCTGAGTCTCACAAGAATGCCTTTTTCAAAGGAGAGTACATTCCCAGAACTCTATTGCAGTTTCTGGCCTTGCCTGTAAGTTTGAAAGGAAAACTCTCCTCTGCCTCCTCCCTCCCTACTTCAGCATGATTCTCTCAGGGTTACAGGTCCACAGGCCACCTGCATGTGGAATGGGTGTGGCCCCCAGAGAGGGCACAAAGATAAATATAAATTCATCTGTGACATCACCTCCCTTCAGAACGTAAATGCACATTTCCTTGTGACATTAATGACACTGAAGTGTTTGCATTGTATTTCTGAAAGTTTCCTGTAATTTCAAATACCTACAAGCAATTAAAAGTTTTTGATTTGTGCTTAAAATCTCTGCAGAGCCATATATATGTGGAAAACCATTAGTGTTTCAAATGTCTCTGGGGCAGAAAATGTCCCCACTTATAAACAGTACATAAAGCATATGACTGAATCTTTGAGGACTCAAACTTTAGAATAATGCTATCAATTAGGTACATAATCCCATTGGATTGTGTGCATTTGTGAGAAAACTTGTACTGCAGATTCCTCCTCTGGTTTGTCACAGTCCCCTAAATTACAGCATTAACAAGGCTATGATTAGAGATATGGAACATCAAGTGAACAGTACAATTAAAAATATTGTGCCCAGGAGTATTAACTAAATATATTACAGAATGTTTATGCACATCTACACAACTATTTGTAAAATGTGTGTCAGCAGAGCACTTCTCACTTGGCAAGAACACTGGCAATACTCTCTTAATGACCTAATACTTCCTTGGAGACTTCATTAAGGCAGTCTACCATGGAAAGTAAATGTGATAAATAATTATATTTAAAAGTACAATTTGGTATATTGGAAGGTATATACATATAAATATATTAAGATGTTACATGTACAAGTATGCAGACAAATATATATGTATGTACAGTTATATGTATATGGGACTATATATCTATGTAACATATTTGTGCACATATTTAAGGTAAATATCAGGAATAGAAAATATTTTGTAACCCTAAGGTCTAAGGGTATTAAACATGGACACACAAAAATAACCCATGCACCTGAATTTTGTAATCAATTATATTCTATAACATTTCTGATAAATGATGTTTGATGTTTGCCTTAATAAATCAAACATACATTTAACTAACAGTCAAGTTAAAATGTGTTTGGGATCATTTAGGTACAAATACTCATCTTGTTAACATACTGTTAACTCAGCATGCTTAAAATTAATAGACTTTTAAAGAAAACAATTCAATTAATAACACTATGCTGTGGATTCCTGATGTAATGTGTTATGCACTTCTCCTTCATGGTTTACTCATTTTTCTGATGCAGAAATACGTCTGTATGCAGTGACTACACCAAAGACCACTGGCTGAAAGCAGTGAGGCATTAGAAATAATGTCCTCATCATGACAAAACATTGAAAGAATCACATGTATATATATGATACACATGGTTATGTGTTGTAAGAAGCTGCCTGTTTGTTTTCCAACCACCCAGAGTCCCAAAATAATCACACAGAAACTATATTAATTAAATTACTGTTTGGCCAATCACTTAAGTATATTGCTAGTTAGCTAGCTCTTACATCTAGTATTAACCCATTTTCAGTATTTTCTACTTTCCCATGAGACTTGTGGCCTACTGGCAAGGTTCTGATGTGTCTGTCTCTGGTGGTGGCACCATGGCTTCTCCCTGACTCCACCTCCTTTCTCCCAGCATTCAATATACTTTTTCCTGCCTAGCTCTACTCTACCCTATCACAGGCCTAAGACAGTTAGTTTCTTTATTAACTAGTGGTATTCACAGCATACAGAGGGGAATCACATATCACCTCCCCTTTTCTGTTTAAATAAAAGGAATGTTTTAACTTTAACACAGAAAAATTACATACAACAAAACAGGTATCAAGCAAGAATTACAATTATGATATTTATATCTACTTTATCTTTTATTATAACTAAGTAAAACTATAACTATAACTATAAATTTTTCAACTCCATCAAAGATTCCAGAAAGATATAATATTACCTAAGTTAACAGAAANCACAGCATACAGAGGGGAATCACATATCACCTCCCCTTTTCTGTTTAAATAAAAGGAATGTTTTAACTTTAACACAGAAAAATTACATACAACAAAACAGGTATCAAGCAAGAATTACAATTATGATATTTATATCTACTTTATCTTTTATTATAACTAAGTAAAACTATAACTATAACTATAAATTTTTCAACTCCATCAAAGATTCCAGAAAGATATAATATTACCTAAGTTAACAGAAAGTGCATTGTAAGCCAAAACTCAAGAATTGACAGAAACATCTCACTGCCTGGAAAGTCACCCAAAGTTCTTCTGTAACATTGGGGTACCCATATGCAGCCTACAGGTCCATAATATCTGGCAGACTTTTCCATGAAGCAGGAAATTTCAAAGATAGGTCTGCCTATATTGGCAGTTTGTCAGTGACTTTCTTCTGTGTCCTGCAGAAAGTGTGACAGATTCTTTCATGAAACAGGAACCCCAAAGGACCATCTCACCTTCCTTAGGCAAGTTAAGTAGTCATTTTTCTGTGGGTCTTGCAGGTCCAGCTCATCAATCAGTTTAAGCTAGAGCAGTTTCTTGTCCAAAAGTCAGAAAACTTCATAACGTAACTCTTCAATGACCATCTTCCTCTGGAAGTAACTTGGTGTTGCCAGGAACAGATGTGTCTCACTGTCATGAAAAGACCTAAGTTCTTAAACATTTTAAATTCTATATTCTGTAATCTTTGAAAGGTTTGAAGATTATCTACCTATCTGACATATATCTCTATATATCTAGAAAATCTAACTACAAGCTTGACTATTATAGATGATTATCTTTTAACCTGTATTTCTTAATTATACATTACATGTTTAAATGAGCTGCACAAACACAAACCTTAATCAAGAGCAGAAATACACATATAACAGAATTGACCTTAAATTTGTTTTTTTTTTGGTTTTGACCTTAAATTCGTATCAATAAACCAAGATCCATACCAATGCAAAGTATTCATATCTCTATAAAATATCCCCCTTTAAATGTAAACAAACATTTATAAACAATCATTTAGGGAATTTGGGCATAATCCTCTCAAAACTGCTTCCTGCTTTTTGTTGAATGAAGTATTTTGGGGAGGTGCTCATGATGACCTTTTGGAGCATCTTGGTTCATCAAACCACATAAATCTGGAAAAAATCCACAGGTTTTCATATTGTGTGGAAACAAAAGCAGAACTTCTTTTCCTAAGCAACAAATCCTTAAACCCAAACTTTGAAGTCAAAATACCTTTAGAATACATATGCTGGTTTAGTTTAACAGTCTGTACAATGAAATATCTCTCTGTACTTAGCTTATTCAGAGTCAAAAAATCAAAGAAAATGCAATAATATGCATAATTCAGACTCTTCATGTATTTTCCATCTTTACATGGCTTATTTTGCTTACTCTATTACTTTTTCTACAAGTTTACTGTTTCTTTAAAGACTTTGATTTATTTTTAAAAACAATTTACCTTTTTTATAACTCTCTATACTCTTTTTCTTCTCTCTCCCATGCCTACATATATTTATCCAACACTGTGACCCATTTAGAGGTGATTTTTTTTTATCTGAATCTGTCTTTCTTGTGTATCCGTAATTATTTTCTGACCAGAAGCCCTTCATAAAATGCTATGCTGCAGCCTACTAGTACTAAGGCTGCTTTGCCTTTTGGCTCTGCCAAGTCCAACATGGTGAGGCAGAGGTCTGTTTAGCGAGAGCCATGCTCTCAGCCCCATTTTCAGGCACACAGCGGGTCTATGTTGCCATTAAGCAAGTTGTAGCAATCTTCTCACAAACCTCATTTAAATGCTCCATAGCAGAACCTCTCAAAGTAGTACAGACCTTTCCAGCCATTTGTGCTGACAAATGAGGAATCTGCCATTTGTAAAGAAGCCAAACAGTTTTTACTACACCTCACTCTTTTTTATTGATTTTTATTGAGCTCTACATTTTTCTCTGCTCCTCTCTCTTAAAGCAGCTGCTGCATCCCTGCTCACCATGAGCCCTTCTAGAAAAGCTAAATTGTGGCTACCAAAAGCCATGTTTAACTCTGTTTTTCTGTGTCTAAAATTCCTTTTTAAGCCTTCTCAGGTTTTTATGTGGATGTAGTTACCCATGTTGGTGTGCCAATTTATTGTAAGAGGCCGCTTGGTTGTTTCACAGCTGCCCAGACTCCCAAAATAATCACACAGAAACTATATTAATTAAATCACTGCTTGGTCAATCACTTAAGTGTATTGTTAGCTAGGTCTTACATCTAGTATTAACCCATTTTCAGTATTTTATATTCTATCATGAGAGTCGTGGTCTACCAGAAAGTTTCTGGCATATTTGTCTCTGGTGGTGGCAGCCACCACCAGACTTCACCTGATTCCACGTCCTTTCTTCCAGGATTCAGTTTATTTTTCCCTGCCTAGCTCTGCTCTGCCCTATCATAGGACTAAGACAGTTCCTTTATTAACCAATGGTATTTACAGCATACATAGGAGAATACCACATCAGTCATGACTTTTGGTCCTTATTTGAGTTGATGGGGGTCACAAAACAATTTTTCCCATGAGAGACTTTTGTAACAGATTTGATAAGACAACAGTCATTTCTTCCTTTTCAATATTGTGTTCATTGTGCTGGCCAATATATAGAGAGGATGGCCTTTGTTCAAGGTATCAGACAACTTCAGATTCTTGGAAACAGATCAGTACCATGCCTGTGCAAACTATAGCAAGGATCAATTGCTTTTGTTTTACTTCATATGGCACCACTGCCCAAGGGAATTTTATATAACATATGACACAGAAAAGCTAAAAACAGAGCAAAATTGTTATATATCTGCAAGAGGAAGAATTATTGAGGATTCACTAGAAACAAAAGTTAGATTTAAGAAATGAATAAAAGATAAATAATAAAAGGTATACAAAGACAATCCACCTTATTATCCCAGGAGAAATCCTGTGTATGTATGTTTTAAAAATGTTTATGGGGGACAAAGTGTGTGTTGGATCTGTAGAAATTACCTCAATTCTTTCATTGAAAAATAGTGTTACACTTGCCTGAATGGAATTAGACATCAATACAAACAGAGTTCATAAAAATCAGCAGATACAATGAATTGCATGACAGTAATGTAGAGATCAAAATGGAAATATGTTATTGGATGGTGATATTTTGTTTATGATATAACAAATAAAACTTGCCTGAAGATCAGAGTGCAAAGCTAGCCACACTAGCCAGCCATATAGACCAGGCAGTGGTGGCACACACCTTTAAACACAGAACCCATACTAGTTAACTTTAGAGGCCTGGCAGTGGTGGTGTTTGCCTTTAATACCAAAACTAGAGAGGAAAACAAGGCAGGATAAGACAGTAACTTGATCTCTTTTCTGTCTGAACATTTCATAGAGATAAAAGCTCTCTTACCTCTAGTGGTTGGCTGCTTTTCTTCTCTGATGTCTCAGTTAGAACACCAATATCTGTCTCTGGGTATTTATTATTTATGCTACATTATTGTAACATGTTCAGAGTATAGAAATTAAGCTTAGTATAAATTACAAAGAGAAATTATATATATATAAGTATATAATGCATACATACATATATACTTATATTTCATTAAGTATAACACAATGTTTACATTCTAAACCTTAAATATATGTGCAAAATAACAATGCCATTCTGATATGCAGTTTAATCAAAAACTCCAGAAAGAATAATAAAGCATATTTCATATTTATTAGTAGTTATTAGAAGGAATATTGAGCAAAAGCAGATATTTTTATTCTTTTTTTCATGGTGACCTGGGGCTGTGAGGGCCCCCTGGCAAGTAGGAGACAGACAGAAAAACCATGTGGAGAGAGCTTGGGTATAGAATTTATTTACTGGTGCAGGGAGAGAAGAAGAGAAAAGGAAGGAGAAGAAGAAAAAGAAAAGGAAAGAATGAAAGAAGGAAGGAAGGGAGAGAAGAGGGGGAAGAAGGGAGAGAGGCATAAGCTGCCTTCCAGGAGAAGGGCAGACCAGAGAGAGTGAGAGTTCTAGAGAGGAGGTGAGAGATCAGCTTGCCTCAGCAGGAGAGGGGAGATTGGGAGTAGAAGAGGCTTGTTTCTTAAAGGGAAATGGTACCCAGATGACAGGCCAGGCCAGCAGATTTACTTGTAAAACATCTATGCTTGCTGCTTCAGTTTCTGTGAGTTCATGTGTGTCTTGATTAATTGATTAAGGAGGCTTTGTTCTCCTGGTGTACTGATCCTTTTTGGGTCTTACACTCTTGCTACCTCTTCTGTGGGATTTCCTGAGCTCTGCAGGGAGATTTGATAGAAACCTTCCATGTAGACTCTCTCCCCATGTGATAGCTGGCTGTGGTTCTCTATATTTGTTTGCATCTGCTGTAGGATAAAGCTTCTTGAAGTTGAGTGTTAAAGGCACTGATCATGTCATTAGGAGTTATTTTATTCATATTTATTATTATAATTTATTTTTAGGACACAAGTATTTGGTTTTATAGTAGGTCTCTGGGCCATCTAGTCCCTGGTTCTTGCTTATTCAAGCAGTGTTTGTTATGGGTTTATTCTTGTGCTTGGGGTAGGATGAAGCATCCTTAGACTGTATGACCAAGAGAGGTATAACTAAGTCTTGATGTATATCTAGTCCTAATTTAATATTGAGGTTTATTTTGTGGTTAACCCCCATTAAATCTCTTAGGGTCCAGCTAGGATTTATTATAGCACATGAAAACCTGGCTAATTGACTCTCAGGGGTAGAACAAACTGACTGACTTAACCATGTTCCTCCTGCATATTTTTATATTCCTTTGGGGAAGAAGAAAAGAAGGGGTGTTCTCCACAAAGCTTTCAGTTTATATGGGCATACAGACAAGTTAACTATTCCATAAATGGCAACAATAATATCAAACATGTATTTCACAGAATCCCAAAAACCACTGGATCTGGCAAAGAGGCGCCTTTTCTCAGAGGGGACCTGGCTATGGAGCTCCCCAGCAGCTGGGAACACAGCATAGGTAGTCATAGCAATCTAGGGGCTTGATTTACATTAACATCTAGCTGGTTGATATAATTAACTGTAACCCAGAGATCTTTTTGCTGGACCACTGACCCACAATGCTCACAATCAGAACAGATGATTGATAACAGCATACCCCGAAACTGATAATTAAGAGACCTGGGTCTCCTCTTTGTTTCTACTGCTTAGAGTGATAACTTAAATCCAGATGTAGGCCCATAGAAATTGCATGTGTGGTGAATGTGCTAATCAGATCAGGACACACTAGCCTCCCCCTGACTGTTTACATAAATTACCTGGTTACCTCACAGACATTCTGGGAGAAAAAAAAGTGACACACTGATTTAAAAAAAAAAAGAAAATCAATCAGTGACTTATGAATAATTTTACTGAAATAAACCTTTTAGTTCTTTACTTCACAACCTAAAAATGTAGCATAGTACACTAACCTTCCCCTCTAGAATTCCCTGGTGATTTAATTCCATTCTTAATTAACTTTCTCCAATAAGGAGTTTACCAAATGTGCACTAGCCACTCCTACCTTCAAACTGACAGCCATGGTTCTCTGCATGTGTGTGTATGTGTGTGTGTGTCAAAACTTTTATCTGATTTTTATGGGGCAAAAGAATTCCAGTCCTGGAACCTGCTAGGGCTGGGGAATTGCTGGTTATAAGGGTATACATTACTGGAAACATTTGCAACAAGGGAATAAGGAATAAGACAAAAAGAAGAATAAAGAAACATGGATAAACAGATCCTGTTGTGGGTAGATTTTTTAACCTTCACATTTTAGTTCCTTTTGCTTATTGTGGTGTCTTTAATTGAACTTTGAGAAGGATTCTTAAACGCTCTAATCTTAAGACTCTATTATTCCTGGGCTATGATCTTATGTTAGTTGACACCAAGGTGAAGGGTAATACAGAATATTAGTAGTTTGTTAAATTAGAATAGACCAGTAGATTACACCTTCCTGAGCCTGCTGTTAGAATACATACTGTCTCTCTATTTGCCATGACTCATATGAACTTTTTTTCATTCTGGCTATTCATTCATTATGTTTCCAGGCATAATGAATAAGAAGTACACAAAAATATTTTGTTTTATTTTTTACAAGAAGAAAAGTTCCGAAATATCCTTACTTGTGTATGTTACTTCAGCCCATTGACCAAGTGACTCAGAAAGCTGTTAACTTTGTGTGGTGCCTGTAACAGGAGAAGGCTCTTCAATATTTCCAGGCTGCTATGCAGGCTTCTCTACCATATGCACCATATGATTCAGCAGAACCAATAGCACTTGAGGTATCAGTGGCAGACAGGAATGCTGTTTGGAGCCTTTGGCAGACCCCTAGAGATGAATCACAGAACAGACAGAAGAGACATCTGAGATTTTGGAGAAAGGCTCTACAATAATCTATAGAAAATTATTCTCCCTTCAAAAAACAGCCCTGGACCTGTTATTGGGCCTTAGTGAAAATTGAATGGTTGACAGTGGGCCACCAACTAACCATGTTACCTGAGATGCCTGTCATTTGTTGGATGTTATTTGACCCACCACATCAAAGATTAGGATGTGCACAGTATCAATCTGTTATCAAATGGAAGTGGCATTCCTCTCCTAACCATTCTGTATTTTCTTCACCCTAGTAAAGCACCTCAGTAGTCCTTGACTCTTTCTAGAGGAGTGAGCCATACCTTCACATCTGACAGGTCTCTGTCCATTATTGTTCTGTCAGGAATAGGCTAGTTTACTTCCCATTGACATTAATGACAGGACATAGTAACACCAAGAGACACTTTAAAGGATGTTTGCACTACAGACATAATCTTTCTTACTTCTATCATGGAGAAGCAATTCACCCTCCCCTTGGTTATCTGGCTCAATCACCCCTCTTCATACATTTAGGCCTTTCTTAGCCTGTTGGTTTAATGACATGAGAAAATTAAAGTGGCCAGAGAATTGTCCCATAATGAGGTTCAGTACTGGTTTCTACTGTTGACAGATATTAGACTCAGCAGCAGCCATAGGCAGGTCATCACTGGTGAGTGGAAATCCACATTGTGGAGCCCATGCATAACCTCCATCTCTGCCACCATGGTCACTGTGTGCATTGACCCATAGGGCAGTAACAAGAATGGCTGTAAAAAGAGGATGACTGTCCACAGAACATGTTATCCTATTTTCTTGGTTAATGAACGCCCAATCAGCAGAAGACTTCTTTGGTGAGCATGTACATGGGATGTAGACATCTTCCAATCCTTCACCCATTTGGAGAGATCTATCCACATATTTCTTCGCCGGATGTCTTTCTTACAAATTTTCCAATCAAGCTCTTTCTACGTCCCAGAAAATCCAGCAAATGAATCAGTGAACAATTGCACGTGTCCATTTTTCCTTCTAAATAAAATATATGGACAATGCATACTTCCTAAAGTTCTGCCTGCTCTGAAGATTTTCCACTGCCAGTGTCTTAGTTAGACTCATTAGTTAAATAAAACATTAAATCTAACAAAAGCTTAACCTAAAATATCCAGGAAATATGGGATACCATGAAAAGGTTATATCCCTTAATGTAAATGGACTCAAATCACCTATAAAAAGGCACAAGCTAACAGATTGGATACCAAAACAGAATCCATCCTTATTCTGCATACAAGAAACACATCTCAACCACAAAGACAGACATTGTCACAGAGTGAAAGGTTGGGAAAAAATATGCCAATCAAATGGACCTAAGAAACAAGCAGTTGTAGCTAACTTAACATCAAACAAAATAGACTTCAAGCTAAAATCAGTCAAAAAAGACAAAGAAGGTCATTTCATATTAGTCACAGGAAAAATCCATCAAGAGGAAATTTCAATACTAAACATTTATGCCCCAAATACAAGGGCACCCTCATATATCAAAGAAACGCATCTAAAGCTGAAATCATATATTAAACCCCACACACTAATAGTGGGAGACTTCAACAATTTCCTCTCACCACTGGACAGGTCAATCAGACAAAAAATGATCAGAGAAATAAAAGAACTAACAGATGTTATGACTCAAATGGACTTAACAGAC
>LOJH01063458.1:0-10721 GCA_001685095.1 Ellobius talpinus
AGAAAGGCTTTAACTTTAACATAGTAAAATTACATATAACAAAACAGTCATCAAACAAGAGTTACAGTTACAATATTTAGATCTATTTTATCTTTATCATGCTCTACTGACTGAGCTAGCCAGGCGCTGGGAACGCAGCCCGCTCTTTTTACTACAAGGCTGGCCTTGAACTCTGCCTCCCAAATGCTGGGATTAAAAGCATGCACCACCACTACCCGGCTAACAAAATCCACGTTTTAGGTTCATCATTATTTTGTGTTAAGGACAAAGGAAAGAAAGCTAGAACGTACGCCCCACTTTGAAGAGACAGCTCTCTTTTGTCAAAGCTCTTTTAGTTCTTAATAATAAAGCACACCAGGCAACGGTGGTACATGCTTTTAATCCCAGCACTTGGGAGGCAGAGGCAGGCCGATCTCTGTGAGTTTGAGGCCAGCCTGATCTACAGAGTAAGTTCCAGGACAGTCAGAGGTACACAGGGAAACCATGTCTCGAAAAAAACAATCAAGAAAAAAGAACAATAAAGCAAACTGGACGGTGGTGGTGCACACCTTTAATCCCAACACTTGGGAGGCAGAGGCAGGATGATCTCAGTGTGCTCGCGGCTTGAGCATCTGAAAGTTCAAAGCCCACCCTTGGTGACACACTTGCTCCAATAAGGCCACACCTACTCCAACAAGGTCACACCTCCTGATAGTGCTACTCCCTGCTGACTGAGCATTCAAATCTTGAGCCTATGGAGGCCATTCCTATTCAAACCACCATATAACACTGAAGCACAAATTCTAAGTAGGAACAATCAGTCTATGGGAAAGAGAATACTCGAACATACCCATGCTCTAGTGCTCCATAGACATCTCCACTATAGTATGTACATGGACACACCCATTTCCTTCCACAGCAGACCTTTGTCCAGCATCATCACAGATGCCCATGGATCAGAAGTACACAGATAACTTTCAGAACAAGGGGATTCTGCTCTACCTTCTGGTGGCTTTCCTTAGACACACAGACAAGGGACTTGGCAATCATTATGAATCAAGGAATAGTTTCTAAAATCAGCCTTTTCCAAGCCATACTGACATGAACACCTCACAAATTTTAATGACAAGAATTATAAATACCATCTTCATGAAAGAATGGAATCATAAAAAGAAAGAAAGTGGTATGGCAATTGCACAGTCCACTCTCTGTGACAGAAAATTTGAGAGGGAATCAGGCTTGACTTGCAGTCTCTATATGGGATGCTCCCAAGTCTTGGCTCCCACCTCACAGGCCTTGAAATGGTCAGGCTGCATGTTGCAACCTAAATCTCCTCTCTGTGAGTCTCACTCCTGCAGCCACAGTCAACAGGATCCTGCCCCGCCCCCCAGAGTCTTTGCACTACCTGGCCATTTCCCAAGAACTCTTCATCTGTTCTGGGGACAACTCAATCACCTGTTTCACTTTGGGTTCAAATACCACTGTGAGCATGGGGTCTCTCCTGACCACCCAGCTTAAATTGCAATCAGCTATCTCCTAATATACTGTCTCCTCTCCAGCTTCATTACCTTACTATTATTTCATATAATATATACTCTTTCTTCTTTACTAAATTATTTTTAAGTTGTCACATTTTAGAGTTTCTTTTCAAAGCAGGGCCTATGCTAAAAGATTAGGACAGGTCGTTCACCTAGATGGTGATTTCAGGTATCAAGAATAAGGCAGGGCAGAAGGGACCACCAGCCTCCATGGAAGGTCATCACCCCTGGCTACAGGAAGTATTGGTGATGCAAGGATTTCTGTGATCCAGAGTACAGAACACAGGTGTGTCCCTGAAGGAAGGCAAGCAGGCTGCTGTAGACATCTCTGCCTCCCAACCCTCACTGGCAATTGTTGTCCTTTCTAGCTCCACACCCTCTTTCCAGGAAGAAAATAGATTTCTCATCCTACAAGCAATGGCTGAGAACATTTCCTGGTAGAGGAGTTCCTGCACCTGCTCTCATCGTCCGTCACAGCTGCAGCTGCAACAAATTAAGGGTGACAGCAGTGGAGATGCAGCCTAGAGATGTTCACCCATTTGTGGGCCAGATGGTCTGGATGGACAAACGCTGTTGTCTTCTCTGGGGTGGTAGCTCCTGTACCTACCTACCTGACACACAGAGGTCACCTCTCTGCATGCCGAATGAGCTCCAGGTCCTTGTAATGCTTGAGACCAGAGTCCAGCTCCAGTTTCACTGTGTTCCCTAAGCTCACTGTTAGAAAATAAACTCTCAAATTCATAGACTGAGGGCATTCCAGGGTGACTCATTTGGAAGTTTATAGAATTTGATAGCTCATTGAAAATAGGGTTCTCAGATGCATTGACAGCCCACACGTTGCTTGGGCTCTCCTAGGGATGCCCTCTGCGACACGACAATATTGTCCCTTGCCAGGCACCAGTATCATCTCCCTGGACTTCTCAGTCTCCAGATCTGTGAGCCAAAGAAACTTATTTTTTTAAAACTTATATAATTCATAAATTACCTGTTGATTGATATTTTTATTGCAGCAACAACAACAACAAAAATAGACAAATCCATAATATTTTTGAAATCATAAGGGAAATATTGAGGGTTACCATGGGCAGATGCCCTTGGAATGATGCAAATGCAGAGAATTAAGAGTATCCCTTTTCCAGAGATCCAAGGGTGTGGTGATTGAGGCACTCCAGGGCTGAGTTGGCCTGATGGCTGTCTTCAAGCAGACTATGAGACATCAAGAGATCTCAGACTTGTGGAAGAAAGGAGGAATCTGTCAGCTGTGGGCTGAAAAAAAATTGGGATGCTGTTGGCAGTTATTAGCTCATCTATAGATCTGTTACCTTTTAAATTAGACTGATTTTAGCCTCTCACAAAGCCTTTTATTGATAGTCTGCCTTTGAACCTCGGACGTGTGTGCCAGCAATAAGGCTTCCATAAAGATGCAGTAAGTTGCAAGAAAGAAATGTCACACATCCAGCCACCCTTTCCTTTGATCATTGTTATTTTAATCTTCTACTCAATGGTATTAGCATATGCATCCCCTAGTTTTCTATTGTGGTTGTCGCCCTGTACAACTTAAAAAAAGTACTTTCACTCAAACACAAGTTTGTTCTTTTCAGTGTTTCCAACATTAAAAAGGGAAAGAAAAGAAGGGGGTGAACCCTGCAGGATAGCTACAGTCAATACATTAAAAGAGAGATTGGATTTATTTTTGATGAGGAGGTTTTACAGTGGGGAAATGTGACCATCTCAGTTGGCAAGTGTTTGCACTGAATTATAAAAACCTTCAAAGAAAGAGAAAATTTCCCCAAACTATTTAAAATCTTCATGAGGGACCTCCCACAAATGATAACTTCTTTAAAGTAGAAATTGCCCTAAAGATGTACAAATCTTCACAAAAGAATACCATCAAATGATTAGAACCTTACCAGGCCCCATCTGGATTTAAGTTCCAATAATAAGGGTCAGAACCTTGTCCATACCTAGTTTAAAAAAATACTGTAGAAAAGCACATATTTTAGTATTTCCAGATGTAGATGGAACATTTTTCGTTTTGAAATACAATGAGAAAACTTTTTCATGCTATTTTGGAAACAATATATAGGCTGAAGAAGGCAGAGAAAGTTATTTGAAAGTGATCGGGCGAAGACTTGAAGGCAGGTAAGTCTGAATTGCGGTTAGAAACCAATCCTGCGTCTTCTGGCCCAGGCCCACATCATTTTTCTAGGCTCATTCTCATTGGACAAAATATTCCGTAAATAT
The DNA here is from genome assembly GCA_001685095.1 of Ellobius talpinus. NCBI lineage: Eukaryota > Metazoa > Chordata > Mammalia > Rodentia > Cricetidae > Ellobius > Ellobius talpinus. Next base: position 3,762 of record LOJH01063458.1, read on the forward strand.
TTCTGGAGTTATACTCAACTGTACTATGCCATGTACATATTAACTGGGAGACACTGAGCATGGAGAAGTTAGAGCTGAACATGAACAAAAGCCAAAACAGAATTTAAAAGAAATCCTTGGCATAGAAATCCACATGCATGCCCCCACTTTCACACCTCTTTGTCTTTCGACAAATTGCTCATCTGGGTTTAGTTTGGAACATATTTTGCAGAGATAGTAAGACAAAACAGCAGCTCCATCTTGCTGAATCTCTGCGGGTGAAATCTGTGGTCTCTACTGAACCCCTTTCCATAATCACCAAGGAAGTTTATGGAAGTGCTATTCCCACTGATGCCCACTCCACATGGCTGTCCAGCAAAGACATATTGTTATGTATCTTCTTCCAGCAGCTTCTCTCAAAGGTAGTCTCCAAACTAAAAGCATTTAGAAGAGGTGTGCTTGTGTGCAAACCACGTGATGCATTCCCGTAAAAGTAATAGCTTGGTTAGTACATGTACCACCCCGCATGTCTCTGCAGTGTTTTGCTGTTAAATTCTTGGGATTTTATTTGTGCCTTCTTCTTCTACCTAGTTTATTGTTTGTGTGCTCTACATTCATGCTTACATTTTCTTCCAGATTGTCCTTTTGTGAGTCATGTAAACAGTATTGTCCTTTCTACAACTTTTAAAACTAACACTGCCCCCCCCAAAGCAGAACCCTTACTAATGCAAACTCATGAAACAAAAAAATATTTTTCGAGTTAGGCTCAACTATACTATGCCACATATGAATTATCTGGGAGATACTGAACATGGAGAAGTTATAGCTGAATGTGAACAAAAAAATTTAATAAAACATTTACATAGGACTCCATATGTGCAACCATTCTCACAGTTCTTTATCTTCTAGTAAAGACAGTTTTTCAGTAAAGATAGGAAAGTTATCTTACTGTCAAGGTCCTCAGTATTTTTCCCAGGACCACTCAGTTAGAAGTCAAATCTCGTATGGGGCAATTCTCAGGCCCTTAGCTCATTTCTTCATGTCTTCTACTCACTGTTAGACATGTGTTAGATACACTGTAACATATGGCAGGCAACAAAGGCTCCCAAGGAACCCAAAGCTAAGTTATCAAACCTGAGATCTTCAGATCACAGGAGCAGCTTCTTCCAAGGATGGAATCACCTTTAAGGTATCCATTGTGGTTTGAATGGGAAATGTCCCCACCACCACCACCACCAATAAACTCATGTGCTTGAACACTTGGTTCCTAGCCAGTAACACTTGCCTGGAAGGTTGTGAAGCCTTTCGAAGGTGGTGCCTCTCTGGGTAGGCCCCAAGTTTTCATAGCCTGGCCTCACCTTCTGCTTCCCGTTCTGTCAGTATATGAGGATTCCCAGCGCCACACACCTATATCAGGATAATCCATAGCCTTGAACTGTGAGTCAAATTAAAACCTTCCCCCTTAAAGGTGCTTCTTATCAGGTATCTGGGCAGATGTTGCTGTAAAAACCTGGTCATGTGCTTCCTGCTGCCCGTAGAACTTTCAGCAGCTTCTCTAGGATCATATCTGCCTGTGTATTGCCATGTTCCCCGCCATGATGATAATGTTCTAAGCCTCTGAAACTGCAAGCAAGACCCCAATTAAATGTTCTCTTTTTAAAGAGTTTCTTTGTGGCTCTTCACAGTATCAGAACAGTGACCAAGACAATTGTAGATAACAATAATATAAAATTCATATAGTTGTGTTGGGATGGAGGAATCAGCAAAAGCATGGTGTTTAAAATTATGTAGTATATTATATGCTTATAATGTTTGTATTTTTACCTAACTCTGCCTTTGATTCAAATATTTCTCTTCTAGTACTTCTCTTACCATTTGTCCCGTGTAGCTCCAACATCTCATCCTTCAGAGCATATTTTCATCACCTTAGATGGAGAACCTATTCTCTCATTTTGTTCTCGGAATAAGTTTGAGATGGGTCTTCCCATTCAATACACCTTGGACTTAGCATTCTTCTGGTTTCTATCAATGATGCTCTCAAAACCACTGGGCTCATGAGTACTGAGCCTGTGAAGAAGGCTTTCTTTACTCAGAAAGGGCAATTGTTAAATACTCTGAAAACTAGTGAGTAGGTGTTAAACAAGTGATAGCTAGCATTGTGCCATGATACAGGAATGGGAAGGCTTGCAGTGTGGAAATTGGCAAGTGCTACGCATTAGAACATTGCTGGACAAGGCTTTCTTGAAAGGAAGTTTAGTCGACACTGCCCCTTCCCGTCATTCTCTGTCAAGTGGCATTCTGTCTGTCCACTTACTCCCATCTCAGCTCCTGGGCTTAGGGTAATCTTCAATAATAATTTTTCCAAACTCTCCTGGATCCCTGGAAAAAAAACCAACTGGGGATTTTTCAAATCTAAAGGCAAAACAAGAATTCATCTTCATCCAACCCCTACCAGAAGAATAAGGAAACCTGGGCAGGAAACCGGGATGGTGCGTGAAAGATTGCAGGCAGCAGAGGTATGGGTTCCCCAACAGAAGACCCTGGAAACAAGACTGGGAGCGATGGTCCAGTCAGAACTCCTGAGACCTCTGAAAACCAGTCACTGCTCAATTCTGGACTAAAAGCTCAGAACAAGAAGGTTTTCCTATTTACAACCAAGGTGATGGTCCTCTTCTACAAGATATCTCTGTTTTCTTTCCTTGTCTTCATCTCTGGACAGGAGCTCCTCCTCCCCGATTGAAGAGAATCTACAAAGAAAACTGGATAGAGTTGAGAAAAACAAACCACTCCTTTTTCCTTCTTTTCACAGATTCCCCCAAAGCTCTCTTGTTCATTCCCATCTCAATAGTGCTTAGGGATAACCTAGGACCTGGAAAACTCATTGGTTTGTCTCTTCCTTTCCTGCAAGAAACTCAGGAACATCTACAAAGATGTCTGGTTATATGGAGGCATGGTGGCTTGAGCTGTTGGACACTCAGACAAATCCAATCAAAAGGCTTCAGTTGTTCCTGTATGTTTTCTTATCCATTTTGATTCATTGTCACCTATCCTAAATTATTTTCACAATACAAAATACAGAATGTATTGTCCCCTGTTCAAAAATACCTACCAGGGAAAAAATGTTAGAATACAAAATTTTAAAGGAGCATAACCAATCCATCAATTAACTATTGTCCCTAATTTTCATTTGGGAGATAACAGAAGAAATTAAGTTTTGGAAAGGAGAAAAACACATGTTAAATTTTACTGTGCCTTTTTCATTTCCCCCCAGATATTTTAATTCTTTCTCTAAAGTTACCTAACCATCAAACTCTTCTATAAGTCGTAAGTTTAAACAGTCTACTGAGCCAATGCCTTTCCCAGCTGGTTCGTTGTCACAGATGATGTATTGATTGCAGGTTCGATACATGTGTCAGCATTGGGCTGTTTGTCCAGAGCAAGTCCCAGGGGCTGCCACACGGTCTCTGTGAGTCTATGCCAGCTAGGCTCTGTTGGCACTGAGATCCTGCAGTATTTGTCCTGGCAAGACCACCTGGGAGGCAGCTGTCCCAGCTCTCTGTCTGATGTGGGATTTTTCAAAAATTGTGTAAGCAGGTCAGTGTTTGTTTCCAGAAGTCTGTGAAACTGGTAGGTACCTCATTCAGTTTGTATGTTCTTTGCCAAGACAACCAGAGGAGAAACTCAGGGTCCCTACCTCCATCCAGCCTCCCAAAGGCACCTGGCCCAATTCTAAAGCCATGTGGACTTTAGCCACTGAGAGCTCACATCTAGAAAGATATGTGTTGTTTCTGTAGAGCTCCTTGAGTCTTCCAGCCTAGAAAGGGGGTACATACTAGCTTCTTGTTCATGGATAAAGCCTTGCCATGTTTCCCTTCTTCTCCAGCCATCTATCCCCCGAAACAGTGACTCCAATCATATCTTGAGTTTAAACATCTTCATTATTCCATCTGAACAAGCAAGTAATCAAATGACAAGCAAATTTTTTATGACTCTTTTCTTCTTTGGTTTTCTTTTCAAAAAGGACAGGACACTAAATAATTATGTTTAAATTTGGTTTTGAAAAATTATACTGTTCCCCCCCAAGAACTCAAAAATTCTTTAAAGACTGTTTGGAATTATTCAAATGAAATTAACCTTTGTTATACTTAAGTTTTTGCTATGCTAGAACCTGAAAGTGAGATGTCTCCTACAAGCTTCTGTGTTTGAATACTTAGTCTCCAGCTACTGGTGCTGCTTGGGGTGCTATAGAAACTTTAGTTGGGGTAGAGAACATAGGTCACTAAAGGCAGAATTTGAGGGTTATAGCACAGCCTTACTTACAGCCTGAGCGCTCTGCCTGATTCACAGATATATGACGAGCCACAGCATAAGATTCTGCCACCAGCGTCCCAACTGTCATGCCTTCACCTTCATGATGTGTGCCCATAAACTGTGAGCCAAAATAAGTTTCTTCCATCAGATATTTGCCCAACAAGAAAAGTACCTCACTCTATAGGAAGCTGGTTTTGAGGGTAGAAGAGTTCAACCTCTAGCTCATGTTAAGGCTTCTGCTACTTAGCAACTCTGTACCAGATTAAAAAAATAATAATAATAAAAAATTAAAAAATAAAAATAAATAAATAAATAAAAAGATACCTACTAAGGCTCTCTGGTTGCAAGTAACAGAAGGCAGAAGTGTCTAATTCATGCTCAACAGCAAAGCAGGGTTGTTGTTGTTGTTATGTTTATTTAGTTTAGTTTTTTTTTTCAGAAGTTCATGGCCAAGATGGAAGATGTAACTAAGAAATAGAAAAGAAACAAGATCCAGTCCTTGCGGCAGGGGAACCCATCAGGAATTAATTGATCATCTCCTTTGCATATTTCAGAGCAAGTAAAGGTCAGCATTTCCATCTCAGCTGCAGAACCAGCAAGCCAGAAGGAAATGCCTGGCTCAGACCAGATTCTTGGCTGGCTTCCTAATGTGCTCTCGGGCAATGAGAAAAGACCCTAGGGGAAGGGACTTTAAGGATCATACCTGCTTCTGTGGGGAAGAGGGAGATGCCTGCATTTCCCTCTTCTTCCAAGAAGACCTAGCAAGAGTCAAAACCAGCAGTCAAGGTGATGTGGGGGCAGGGGAGGGAGAAGCAAATGGTGCACAGGGTTAACCCAAAATGGCATGTGCCTATGGAAATTAGAACTTGGGCTTTTCAAATGTTCTGGAACTTAAGGTTATGTGGAGGTTCACTCTGTTTTATGAAGCATTATTATCTGATGACTCTGGTCCCTTGGCCAAGTTTTCATTTACTATGAGCTTCTTTGAATTTGCTGGGCGTTAAGCACTGTGTGGATCACATGAATAATTCTGGATAACCAGATGTGATTTGTGCTCATGTCTCACCTGGAATAAGGGAGTGAGCAAGCAGAGAATGCAACTCAAATGAACCTTAAGAGGAAGCACAGAACTAGAATTAGGCTTCCTCTAAGAAATGGAGGGGTGATCTGAGGAGTCTTCTTGGAGGACATGACATTGATCCCATAGTTTTGACAGAAGAAAAAGATTCAAGTCCATGGCTAGCCAAAACAAAGAAATAATACCATGATTTGAATCAAAGATGATGTTTGAGGTAAGACAAGTCTACAGAAAGAGAAGGTTAATGGAAAAAAATGGTGTGATGATTTGACCCATGTCTGTCCTTTTCCCAAACTAAGAGGCAAACTAGTCCTAGGTATGGAATGACCAGAAGCTCAAAACAAACTGAATCAGACAAAGGACTCAAAATTGCTACATTTCATCAACTCAGGCAAACTAGTAAAGTGAAACTTCATAATATTCTCAGTCGCAGGAATGTAACACCCCTTTCTTGCCCTAAAACCAGCCATTTGGGGTCATTACAATAAAAAAATCACAGCATTTACCATCTTCCTAACTCCAGTCTCTGCCAAAAAGAAAGGAGGGGGAGCATAATTGCTGATATTACTATTTTGTGTGTTGGGTGAGAGTTTCCAAAACCAATAACAATTAATTTTCTTTGTTGGTGTTAGCCAAAAGGCAGCAAGGTGCCAGGTTTCCAGGATCCTCTTAGATCATCTGGCATCTGTGAACAATGACCGTGAGGAGCCAGCCCTCGGAGGCCAGTAAAGTTCTGTTATTAACCCCAACCTCAGAGATTCCATATCCTCACAGCAGGTACAGAATCTAGGATGGAAAATGTCAGGCTGGATACACGTTTTGTCCACAGAAATATTACCTTGACGTAGCCAAAATCCTTGGAGATCTTCTCTATGCAGGGCTCGCAAAAACACACTAGCCTTGGCTTCGGACACCTTTTTGACGCTGTTCCATATATATTTAAGAAATGGGTCTAATATTGAAGGATATATTTGGGCAGTCCACCAAGACCTAAAAGTGGAATAGCCATCCTGATTTTATACAAAAAGAATTAAATAAAATAAAGGCAGCCAAAACTGAAATTTCTGAAGGCATTTACATGAATCTGATCCTCTTTCTGTCAGCTATTAAAGGGGAAAGTTAACTAAAGTGTAGGACAGTATGCTGTGTCCCTTGGAAGAAGAAAATGCCCTCTTATAACCTATGCTAGTCTCCACCTATTTGTTGTAAAAATGACCCCTAGTGTCATAAACACAACTTTACTTTCTTTTTCTTTATCATAATATTTTTATTGATTGTTTGGGAATTTCACATCATGCATGCCAATCATACTCACTTCCAAGTGCTCCCAGGTCCACTCCCCTACCCTTGTGAACTCCTCCCCACCAAAATAAAAAAGAAGAAGAAGAAAGAAGAGCTCCCATTAGATCAGCCCCATTGTCTCAGTGGGTGGGCGCACCCCTCACGGTCCTGACTTCCTTGCTCTCCCTTGATCTCCCTCATTCTGCTCCTCATTTGGACCTTGGGAGCTCAGTCCAGTGCTCCAATGTGGGTCTCTATCTGTATCTCCATCCATCGCCAGCTGAAGGTTCTATGGTGATATGCAAGATATT
>LOJH01063459.1:0-10721 GCA_001685095.1 Ellobius talpinus
AAAGTTAAAGCCTTTCTTTTTGTTTAAACAGAAAAAGGGGAAATGGTGTAGGAGTTCTTCTTTCTATGTGTCACTTTCATTGGTTGAATAAGGAAACTGCCTTGGCCTTTTGATAGGGCAGAACATAGATAGGCAGGGAAGACAGAACTGGACGCTGGAAGGAAGAAGGCAGACAGAGAGCCGCCAAGGAGATGCTAGGTCAGACATGCTGAATCTTTCACAGTAAGCCATGACCTCATGGTGACATACAGATTATTATAAATGAGTTGAATCAAGATGTGAGAGTTAGGCAATAAGAGGCTAGAGATAATGGGCCAGGCAGTAATTTAATTAATACAATTTTGGTGTGGTTGTTTCGGGGGTTAAGCTAGCCAGGCAGCAGGATGCAGCCCGCTCAACCATTCCTCTTACTACATAGAACAAAAGAGTCCCTGCATTAAGGTCCAGATAGGGTACTAAGTAAAGCTGTGAAAGTGAAGCCTGGGTTTCAGCAGAGAACCAAGAATGTTGTAGATGCCAAAGCCATAAGATATCTTCCATGATAGAAATGTAACTATGACGGGGTTATTTGAAACTTCTTAAATTCTTCCATGACCTTTTTAATCCCTTGTAGTCATTCTATAAAACACATTTATACAAATTAAATAGATAAAAGATAGATTGATGAATTCATTGATTGATAAATTTACCATGTAATATGTAGTCTGAGAGTTAATATCAGAAGTTAATATTAGAACATATTTGCCTTAACTTGTTATTATGGGAATCTGGAGCACTTGGAAAATTAGTGCCATAAAATTGCTGTTCTTTATGTCTCTGCTATTATTCAAAAATTATTACAACGTGAAAGACACAGTTGTGTTCATCTGTGTTTCCAGCACACCATGCTTATGATGTAAGTATGCTGAATAAATATGGGAATGAAGATTAAGGATATGACAAGAATTAGGTCAGGCTAAATTTGTCAATATGTATCAGTTGCGCAGAGATTGTGGATTTAATATTTCAGCTCACACAATTAAAAATGTGTCACATTGGACTCAATTGGGTGGCTGAATATATGTCAAAAGACAGGTTTTCTGTAAAGGAGATGGAAATGTGTGATAGCCTTTGACTAATACTGATGAAAGGACTATGAGGAAATGTACAATGATGAAGTAGAGCTTCTATGTAAAACCTATCCCTCCACAATGGGAGTGTCTAGAAGGATAATATAAGAAACAGATTTGTTAGAGAAGCACCAGCATATCTTAAGAATTCTGTTATTGATTTTCTCTGCCCACCAGACTTTAACAAGGAAGCTGCAGTTTGTCAGTTGGATAACTGAAATACAGTAGGTCTATTTTGAGCCTTGACTTATGAGACCCAAGTGGCAACATTGAATCACCATCAAAGACAAGATGAATGCATTTACCATAAAGGTCAGCAGAAAGAAAGAATTGATCAAAGCAATTTGATGGACAAACCTCTAGTGCTGTCTAATTAAACATGGTATATCCAGAAATTAAGTATATAGGAGTCCAACTAAATTCTTGTCCATTCTATAAAAGCAAAATAGTTCCCGAACAATTGGAAAAAGTATTACCATGAATTATGGAAATAGAGAATCAAGACTCCTCTTTTTCTAGACTTAAAAGAGGTATAGCCTAAGACTCCTTGAATGAAATTGAGCCAGGTGCCCTGTAGGATGGACTTTAATACTCTACAGAAAAGTTTTGCTGTTAATCTTTCTCCCTCATTTCCCAAAAAGGTTTATGCCTTTGACCAAAACATTAAAGACAAGGAAACAGCCAGACTTTTCAAGATTTACTAGATCCTATCTCTGAAGTGATACTGATTCTAGGGAATTCCAAACTAGCTAGTCAAATTAGAGGTTTATAGAGGTCATGTGATGGAGTTTTAGCCAAGGTACAACTCACAGTTCATCCTTAGGGTCCCCAAACTTAACCTATGGCAATTTCCTGAGTTTCAGATTACATAATTGAGACAGTTACACTCTAAAGTTGGCGGAATCACTGCATTGTTGCCCTGATCTGCAGAGGCAGGGTTATTACACCAAAAAATGCCAATGAAATCCATTATATCTGTCTCTACCTAGTAAAATAGTGAACCCAAAACACTATTACATCCTTGGAGCTTAAGTTTTAGCTCTTATAACCCTTTTAACTGCACAATGTACTAAAGTTTTGTCTTTAACAGTTTAGTTCCATTTTCAATTATCCTTTATCTGAGGATAAAACTATGCTAAACCCAAAAACACAGAAATAAGGTATCATCTCAAAGACACTAAAAAAGAGAAATAATCTTATTACACAGAAAAACACATCAGGATCCTCTGTAAGCCTTAATATGTCTTTGTATATGTTTAAGGTGGGTAAGCAATGTTTTAAATAATATTATATTTTGATTAGTTTACAGTTTCTAGAGTTTTACTTTTAACAAGTGTGACAAAGATAATGAATTTGCAAATGGTATTTTAGCAGAAAAATAATATCTAGAAATTAATGTCCTTAAGGAGTCAAAAATCATAAAATGTTCAAATATATATGCTTAATCATATACTCACATTAGTACACATGCAAGCATCTTAAACTTAGACATATGCCACAATCATAATTGATAATATTGAAAAAATTTATAAATGAAGTGCTCACATAATTTGTTATTTAGTTTTTTCTCTTGATGTAAAATGAAGCATAAAGAAAATTATATGAAAACTTTTACAATTAACACATTTAATAGGAGCCAACAGAAAGAACGATATATAAACAAATCCAAGGATCTCAAATAGTATGCAGCAAGATTCCACTTAAGAGAATGATTATCTCTTAATAGTTTGCTGAATTTTCTATGTGAGACTCCAAAGCAAGTACGAAAGGAAGGAGTGTTTCCAGGAAGACAGCCTAAACAACTGGAGAAAGACTTTTCACTGCAGATATCAGAGGGGTAAAGGAAAAGGAAGAAGAATATTCTTAAACAAACATGTGACTGAAGGCATTTTTGCCCGGCTGCAGGATGAAAGATGAGTTTCCCTTTTCCTTTGTGAATCTGGGATTGAACTTAGATAATTTTTAATGCAATTCAGGTATGAGTTGGGGGTTCTCATAAATGAAAGTGGCCACAAATCAGTTAAAAAATGGGGAACTCATTGTTCTGGAGAAACTGAAAACCTACTTGCTCATATCAGGGAGTCTGCATGGGAAGAAAATCTAAAAATACAAAATCTAAAAAAATCTAAAAATACAAAACCTATAAGAAAAACAGGAACTCAAAGTAACAGATTTATTAGAACCTCAAGCAGTACAGTGTGCTGGGAAAGAGGTTTCTAGAGCCAAAATCTTTAGAACTAACTAAAGTTAGTTCTAGTTAGGGGAGTTGCCTACTCTTTTCATTTCTGGAAAAAATTGTGTGTGTGTTATCATACATGTACAGGAGTTGGTTCTCTTCCCCCACCACATGGGCCCTAGGGATGAACTCAACTCATTAAGCTTGGTGACAAGAAACTTTACCTGGGGTGGCTCAGGTGTCTATTCGTAATGATTTAAGACTAGGAGAAAATCCTGTACCATGAGGTGCTCTTATTCTTGTTCACCAAGAGGGAGATTTGTTTCCATGTAATATGTGGAAGAGGAGAAAAATTCAGGCATTGGGTATGTCCTGACAGCTCTCACTTTGAGCTGTGGGAACAAAGAGAGTGCAGATGCTTTGGTGGGGTTGGGTCTATGAGGCTCATTGGATCAGCATCCAGAAAGGCTGGATTCTAACACATACTATGATTCTTACTTTACTAGATTCTTAGAAGAGTGGAATGGCCTTTTAAAGATGTAGCTACAAATAAAACCATGTAGCAGTATCTTAGATAGCTGGAATGGAATTCTTCAGAAGGCTATTTCTGCTTGATAAAACCATCTAATGTATGACATTGTTTCTCCCATATCCCGGATTCAGGGGACCAATAATCAAGGGTTGGAAATGGAAATGTCACTACTCACCGTCACCCCAGTAACCCACCTACAAAATTTTGACTTCCTATTACTGTAACTTTAAGCTCTACTTGCCCAGAATTCTTTGATTCTGAGGGGAGAATGCTTCTACAAAGAGGCACAAAAACTACTTTGTTGAAATGAAACTCAAGACTTTCCATTTAGTCACTTTGGGTTCTTGATGTACTTGAGTTCACAGACTAAAAAATGAGTTACATTATTTGAAGTAATTGAAGTCTCATTGAGAAAAGTCCTTAGAAGATACAATCTTGAATGTCCTAGTTAGCTTTATGTTGTAATAACCATCATGACTGAAAAAAACTTAGGGGAAGAAAGGGTTTATTTGGCTTACATTTCCACATTACTGCTCATCATTGAATAAGTCAAAACAGGAATTTAAGAAGGGAAGGAACCAAGAGGAAGGAGCTAATGGCCATGAAGGAGTAGTACTTACTGGTTTGCTACTCATGGTTTCTTCAGCTCCTTTTTTATTAAACCCAGAACAACCAGCCCATGGTTTACCACACCAAATATGGACTTGACTCTCCTCTATAATGTAGTTGGACTTTCTTTGTACCACTAGCTCCTAAATAGTGGCACAGAGACTTATTATTAATTATGAAAGCTTGTCCTTTATTTAGACTTGTTCCCAACTAGCTCTTATAATTTAAATTAATCCATTTATAATAATCTATGTCTGCCACATGCTCATTACTTATCATCCAAACTGTGTGTCTGACTTTCTCTGTGTCTCACTTGTTGTGGGAACACCTTTAGCCAATAGCCTGGCTCATCTGGGCATGGCCACAAGTACTATATATAAAGATGTAGAAATGTGCACAGCCCATTGGCAACTACTGGATTCAGTTCCGATTCCCTGCTTGTGCAGAGGATTGCTGATCTGTGAGTCTACCTCTAAGTAAAAAGACCTTCATTATACTATATTCTGAGCTAGTATTGGACTACTTTATTATTATCAGCTACGTCTGGCACCCATGTGGATCCTGAGTACAGGCCTACTGGGAACAGCCCAGAAGGTCTACAGCAGTGAAGGTCCACAGCACAGAAGGGCTCCCACCCCTGCCTGCCTGGCTTGATTTTACCTGGTCAGTGGATTTTTACCAAAACCTCTCCACAGATGAGCTACCCCTTTTTGCAGTCCCGCAAAAAGTTGGCAAATTTTTTTAAAAATGAGTAGGCAATTTCCACCTCAGCTTGTTCCCACCAACTGTCTGGGAACACAGACTTCTCCTCTTTAAGTTTGTGGCTCACAACTGCCTGCGAAACATTCCCTGATGTTCTGGAATTGATCTAATTTTTTAAGCATATTTGTCAGTATTTAAGCAACCACCAACACAGAAACAAACAGCACTGTGGAATCAAGTAGGACTGTTCACCACATGCCCACAACCGAAACACCTGCTGATCAATAAAGATTATTACACCTACAACAATTTATTGAAAACTCAAAATGGAGGTAAGTTCATTTGATTAATAAATAAATAAATTTGAACATTGAATAATTGCAGACAATATCACTACCCAGGAATTTAATAACCTTTTTGTTTTACTATGGATGGTATTATGCAAGGTTTATGGGGTTTTCCAATACATCCATTTTTGTGATAATGGTGCTTAGCCTTGTTCTTCACATTATATCCTTAAAGAAATGGTTTGATAACAGCATCAAGAATGAGGTACCTTTAAAAATGATAGTCTTTACAGACTAATAATGAACAGTTAGCCAACAGGACTTATACCATAGAAAATCAAAAGCTAACTGAAAATATTAATATCATTGAAAAAGATCACATTTATTTGACAGACAAAATTCAATCCCTGTCAAGAGGTTTTGAAATATTACAAAAGGGTACAGAGAAATTATCTGAAAGAATTCATACTGTTGAATTTGACAATCAAAATCTGTTAAAAAGTTATGATAAGTTAGCAGATAGAGTATCTCTCTAGGAAGGCAATCTTCACGCAAACAAAATAATATCCAAAGATGAAAATTTATCGTTAATGGAAAAATTTTATACCTTGAAATCATATGTGCCAAATGAGGAACAGAAGATATTTGAATCGATGAAATCATTAGAAATATTCACAGGTCAAGAGATTCTGACTTAACAAAAGACAGTAATAAAAAGACTTGAATCAATTGAGGAAAGTATCAGAATTGGTAAGCAAGGAGACAAGGTACAAGGAAAGGATTTAGCACTGCCAGTGCTTGTCAGAATCAGAGATGACTTACCACGAATTGTAGCTACTTATGCTGTTATAACCTCTGACAAGCCAGCAAGTACTCAATACCCAATTGGATACCCAGAATATAAATGGAAAACTATAGGTATGAAAGATCTAAAAGAAATTAAGCAAACAATAGTATCTTATAGCATGCATTCACATTTTTTAGAGAGATGGTAAAGAGATGGCCTTCAAGCAATAAGGCTACCCCACATGATTAGCTTCAATTAGTCTCAGCAGTTATTGAACCTGGACCATAATTACTAGAGAGAGGAGGCTAAAGTCTTAGAACAACAAGGAAGAGCCAAAGGATTTGAGACTTCCCAAGATCAAATTCTTAGTAAGAGCTATTATGTTGATCCACAGGATCAAGATCTTTATGATGAACACAACTTGTCCCTACACCACACAGCAGCATTAAATGCTTGGGACCAGATTCAAGAACCAAATATTAATATTAAATAAGGTTAAAGAAAACCCCTTAATGACTTTTTACAAAGATTAATTAAGGCTATACAAATATAAGTAACAGACCCAAAAGCTACAAAATCTCTGACTTTTGAAATTGCAAACTGAGAATGCCAAAAGATACTTGGGTTTTAAAGGTTAGATCAGCACCAATGGATTAATGGATCCTGCAGACAATAAACATTGAGGCATTTGACTATAATATTGAGGCTTGTGTAGGAGAAGCAATTTCCAAAGGTATAAGGAAACATCAAAATGCCAAATGTTTTAATTGTGGTAGAATAGGACATCTGAGAAGGGATTATAGACAAGGCATTTCTAGAAATAATGTACCCTCTGTGAATGACAAAGTTAGAAGGTCTCAATCTTTTGAATTATGTAGGAGATGTGGCAAAAGCTGACATTGGACCAAAGAATGTAGATCAAAAAGAGACAAATAAGGCAACCCATTACCTTTGGGAAACTCCTGGGGGGCCTCTCACAGGCCTGCAGGTCAAACATGGTTCAGTTATTCCCAGTCACTATCTCCCCAGGAAAATTAAAAATTCCATTGCCTGTTGTAAAAATCCATACTGTTCTGGATGATGGAATAAACATGGAGGATGAATCAAAGATTCCAATAAAAAATAGGAAACATATTTTGGCAGACTTCTATAAATGATCAAAGACCAAAGCTAAGAGTGCATATAAATAAGTAATTGAGGAATTAAAGGGCATGGGTACAGATGTGACTATTATTACTCCAGAATCTTGGAATACAAATTGACCTACTCAAGGGACAGATGTTTAGTTCCTAGGAATTGGAACCCTATCTCAAGTAAAATGAAGCAAGAGATGGGTTGAATTCATAGGGCCAGAAGGACAGAGAGGAAGGCTGAAAACATATATGGCTAATATCACTAATTTAATAACAGTAAATTCATGGGATTGTGATCTGCTGCAGCAATGTAATAGATATCTTAACCATCCTGCAGTCCCAGAAATTCATATTTCTAGGAAGGATATTATAAATTACTGTAAAAAAATCACCAGTCATTCAGGCTGTACAAAAACATAAAACAATTCACAAACCTTCAGAGGTACCAATGGCCCTACCTTTAAAATGGTTATCTGAGAAACCAATATGGATTAAACAATGGCTTTTAGCAGAAGAAAAACTGCAGGCTTTAGAACAGCTGGTATAGGAGCAAATAGATGCTTACCACATGGAAGAATCAACCATGCCTTGGAATTCTCCTATATTTTTTGTCAAAAGTAAATCTGGAAAATGGAGAATAGTGACAGATCTAAGAGCTTTCAATAAGATAATTCAACCTATGGGCCCTCAGCAATCTGGAATTCCTTTGCCTTCCCTATTACCTAAAGGACAGCCTTTTATCTTTATTTATTTCAAAGATTGTCACTTCACTATACCTTTACAAGAAAAGGAGAGAGAAAAATTTGTCTTCACAATACCTACTTATAATTCTCAGCCTACTAGGAGATATCAATGGACTATCTTCCCACAGGGAATGCTCAGTATTCCTACCCTGTGTCAATATTTTGTAAGTCAGACAATGGAAATAATACATGAACAACTTCCTAAATCTATAGTTTACCATTATGTGGAATACATTTTGCTATCTGATTCAAATGCAGACACATTAGAAAGAATGCTTGAAGAAGTAAAGAAGTTTTGCCCAAATGGGGATTATAAATTGCTCCTGAAAAAATACAAAGAGGAGATTATACCAATTACCTAGGTTATAATATAGGTTTACAGAAAATTGCAACAAAAAGAGAACAAATGAGGAGAGGCCAATTGTGGACATTAATGACTTTCAAAGATTGCTAGAAGATATTCCCAAACTATTACCTACTGTTGGAATAACACCTGATCAACAAAACTTTAGATGGTGAGAAAGACTTAAATAGTCTCAGGGAATTAACAGCTGAAGCTAAGAATTAACTTTGATTGAAGAGAAATTACAAAAGGCACGTATGGATCAGATGGTTCCAAATGTTAGCTCCATTCTAGTCATATTGCCCTCCAGAACCTCCCCTACAGGAATTTTAATGAAGAAGGAAGATATTGTCGAACAATGGAAATGTTTACCACATAAACTAAGTAAAAAATTAAAAACATGTGGAAAATACCTCTGAATTAATTATAAAAAATTGAGAGTTCATCAATTATCAAGAATAGACCCAGCAAGACTATAGTGTCTTTTACCACTAATGAAATTAAAAAATTATGGGATGACAATAAATCCTGGCAAAGAGCTTGTGCTAATTTTCAAGAGAGATTAATAATAATTATCCCCAAAGCAATAGAATTAACCTTATAAAGAGACACTTGGATCCTTCTATGCATCATACATGACACACCAATAACTGGAGCCTGTACATCCTATACTGGTAAAAAAAAAATAAATCAGGAAAGGCAGTCTACAAATCAGAAGATTTAAGTGAAGTGAAACAATGTCCTTATAATTCTGTCCAAAAGTCAGAATTATATGCTATTCTTATGGAACTAAGGGATTTTAAAGAATATTTCAATATAGTTACTGATTCACAATATGAAGAAAGGATTGTTTTGCATATTGAAGCCACTTAATTTATACCAAATTATACAGAATTGACTTCATTATTCATTCATGTTCAACATATAATCAGGAATAGGCTTTATCCCACATACATAAAACACATTCAATTGTCTATGAGTCTGCCAGGTTCTCTAGCACAAGGTAATGCAGAAATTGGTTGATTATTGATTGAAAATGTGCTGAAAGCCTCAGAATTTCATTTAAAAATCAAGTCAATAGGACAGGTTTAAAGAAAGAGCTTTCTATTACATGACAACAACAAGCTAAGGAGATTATAAACAGATGTCCTTCTTGTTCTTTCTCTACCAAACACTGCTACCTGCAGGGAGTATCCCAAAGGGTACTCAAGGGAATGAAATCTGTCAGATGGATATGTTCCATTTTGCATATTTTGGAAAACTAAATTTGTATGCCACACTACTGAAACCTATTCAGGTTCTCAATGGACAACAAAAGTCTGATTCAGTAATCACGCATTTAATAGAAGTTATGACCATCATGGGTATAGCTGCACAAATAAAGACAGATAATTAATCAGCATATGCTTCTAAAAAATGGAAGTTTTTTGCTCATTATAGTATAAAGCATATTACAAGTATATCAAATAATCCTACAGGTCAGGAAGTTATAAAAAGATCAAATACTGTAAAAGAAATGCTAAACAAACAGAAAGTGATGGGAAATACCCTCAGAAATAGAATGCATAATCTCACATATGGTGACATAGCATCTGCAGGGTAAAATTTCATTGCCTGAACATTATATTCATATGTATTTATGTATACATGCATATATATACACTACTCAGTATAATGAAAGTGTAAATCACTTAAAAATCAAATCTAACTTTGGAGTTGGAAAATTGCTATCGTTCTCTAAATCCAAGCATGTTATTGAAAGAAAAATTCAGAATTTCTCTCGTCTCAGGAGCTATGTGGTATGGGACATTAAAATAAATAATTTAGAAAAGACTTTATTTTTCCCAAAAAATATTTTTCTCTCTATAATACCTTACATTGAATATATGTCTATATGAATAACATTTAAGTTTTCCACAATGAACAATAAATTTTCCTGTTGCAATCTTTGAAGTTTCCAGAAAGAAGTTGGGCCCCTTAACAACAACTCCACCTGCTTGATATGACATCATGATTCTGATAGCACTTGATTCCAACTTGGTTAGCTGAAAGGATACACCTTCTTACAATGTTCTGGTGAGAACTTCAAATAAGAACTTCAGAAAAAAAAAACCTACCAACTGCTCAGAGACTATTTGCAATTGTACCAGACAGTAATCTTAAAACTTAACCATCACATTAGTTTTTAAAGTATCCCGTAGAATTAAAATTGCCCCATGACAGCTGGAAGTAATTCTAGAAGATGTCATCCCCTCTCCCAACAAAGTTTGTCCTCAGGGTTAGGGACATCAATTAGGGGT
>LOJH01063460.1:0-10721 GCA_001685095.1 Ellobius talpinus
GGAGGGAATTGGGAGGAGGGGAGGAGGTGGAAAACTTTTTAATAACAATAAAAAAGTGTCTGAAATTAAAAAAAAGGAAAAGATAATGACCAAATTAAGAACATGATAACTGATTTTGTTATGACCTTAGAATCAGACAAGGAAAGAATTAATGAACTGAAAAGGCCAGAAGTAATAGAGCAAAAAAAAGAGGAAAATCTCACAGTGAGAAAAGATAGAAGAGAGACAAAGAGAAAGTCTCTGAGAACTTGAAATACCGTGAAGCAGGTGAAGACCCAGGGACTACCATTCATTCTCGCTGCCCATGTAACACAGTACAACTATTTTGGGAACCATTTTCCTATAGTATGTAGAGAGTTGACATGTCATACACAAGCTTCATAGCTGTGGGTAATGAGGCAACTGGTTACACTGAAGCCACAGTCAAGAAGTATAAAGTAATAAAAGCTTTTCCTCAGGTCATTTTCTTTATACCATTTATGACTCTAGCCCAGGGAATTGTACTATCCATGGTGAACAAATTTTCCCACCTCAATCAACCTAATGAAAAGAAACTCCTACAGGCATGCCCAGAGGCCTGTCTACCTGGGAATTCTACATCTCCTTTAGTGGGCATTTGAGGCTAAGCACAACTGTCCTATACCATTCAATTAACAAAAACAAGGAATACCTATGTGAAGATGGGCCAGACAATGGAGTGTGCATAAGCCATGTTACAGCTTCTTGCTTCTTTGGTAAAAAGCTTCTGTAGAGGAATAGGATAATCTGCTATTGTGATGGATGATGTTGGATGATTTGGAGCAGGAACAGATTAAAGGTTCCTTTGCTGATGCCCAGATAACTGGAGTTTGTGGCCTGTTCCAATTTAACATAGTCTCAAAGTCTAAGGATGAAGTTCTGAGTCTTCTACTATAGGGATGGAGGGGGAAGGAGGAAAATACAATTCCTGCTGCTAAATGTCATTTTCCAGTGATTAGTTTTAAAGAATAATAATAGGATTTGAGTGCAAATCTTGTCTAAAGAAAGGAAAACAAATCGCAGAACCCAATAAGCTGACCATGTGTGTGGCAGGGACTCTAATCGTAGGGTTCTGTGACTAAAATAACAGCTTCTCCAGGATGTCAGCAGTCTATCCACCTGAGGACATTAGCCTCACAATCCGTGCACCTGCCTGTAGAAAAGGGGGTTGCAGCGCTTGAGTATTTTTATATTATCCAAGATTTATTCACATCACTTGTAACATCATTTGATAATAACTTCATAATTCTGAATTTGTATTCAGTCACTTAAAAATCTCATGCTAATTGCTTCGTTGATTCACAGCACTCTGTGTTCCTTGCAGATTTTGTAGTTAATTCTCATTTTAATTTTTTCTGGTGACAGAGATTTGTTTTAAGTATGCTATTTTTGATGAGTACAACCTACAAGCCCTCCTGCCAAAGCTTTATCAAGGATTATTAGGAGCCTTCATAATGCGTAACTTCGCAGAATATCAGGATGGCCCAAACCAGGAATGAGTCACTGGAAATGCCTCGGAATTCTGCTCACACACAACTCAAAGCCATTGTGGAGAGAATGAGAATATTTCTTAATGGCTTCTTCAAAAATGTTTTGCCATAAAACATGCTCTTGGCTGTAGCAAACAAGAGCTGTCTTTTTGCATGACGGGAGCTCACATTTCGCTTAGTGATGACCACATTCTACTTTGATATAAGCAGAATTAATGACCACCATTCCCCTTGGGGAAAAATCTCATTATCTCTTATAGAGAATATATGAGTCTTTTGTAAGTTCAAAAAGGCAGAGATATGGAATTTTTTATTAAAGAGAACAGGGTAAGAAATCAAGGATAAGCAAATAAGTAAAAGAACAGCTGGAGAGGAAGGAGCCAAGCCAAGGTTGTGAAGGAGGGAACCCTGCGGCACAGGAAGGTGAAGAGTAGATGAAGAGAAAAGGGAAGGGAAGTTTTGTCTGCAGATTCCAGTAGAGGAGCAGCTGCTTCCCAACATGGCCCTCAACTTAGCTTCTTCTTCTACTCATATATAAAGTGTTTGTCTCCATGTATGTATGAGCACAATTTGAGCATCTGTTGCCTGTGGAGTCCAAAGGACTATGTTGGATCCCTTGGTCTTGTAGTTATAAACAGATGTAAGCTGTCATGGCTGTGCTGGGAACCAAACCTAGGTCCTCTTCAAGATCAGCTAGTTCTCTTAACCACTGAGTCAGTTTTCTAGTCCTGAGCTTAGTTTTTATCAAGTCCTTGCATATATATGTAACTATACATACATACACATATGTATGTATGTATGCATGTATATGTATTATACCATACAATAAGGTTCAATTATTAATAGCAAAGTAAATTTAGAAAATATATAATCCCAAATGTATATATTAGTTCTGATTTCTATCTTGTGCTCAGTTATTCAAATGGGAAAAAAATCTTTAGGTTGGAGATGAAACTATCAGTGTGCAAAATATATCTTTTTGAAAATGAAATGCTTGATTTCAGATATTGCTTTCAAAAATAGCATAGCCATATATAACATGGCCTTAGAATCTAAATGGAGAATGAGAAAAATTTATTTTGCTCATAAGAATATGAAATAAAAGCACAATTCTATAACTGAGGGTGGTAGTGTCCCTAGGACCCGAGGCAGTTAAAACAGTGGTTAACTCATTGCTGTTCCTCACTGGCTTCCAGAGCTTGCATTTACAAGTACGTGGCAGGAAAGTAAAGGGTCCTGAGGCTCATCACATCCCAAAACAGCTTTCTGAATTAAGCATAGTTGTTTCATCAGGTCCAGACTTCTTTCTATTGCTAGGTTAACCCTGAGTTTCTAAGTGCCTTACCACATGCAGAGACAGTGCTGAGGAGTTTATAAAGGCCAGAAGGGCATGTAGCTATGAGAGTCTGTTATCTTAAGGAAAATGAACAAGATCCCATTCCCAGAGCCAGTATCCTGCTTCTATCCAGAGATGTGCTGGACCCGAGTCCAGAAGCTTGAAGCTCATCTGTAAAGACCTTGATAACTGTGACCCCAGAATGACAGCGATATTTACTAATTCTAGCTGACGATACCATATTCTCACTATGATACTGTATTCTGCTTTCTTCTATAACACAGGACCAAATACCCTGGAGTGGCCCCATCTTTAGTGGGCTGGTTTCTTCCACGTGAACCATCAATCAAGAAAAGCCCCACAGATTGGCCTAAGGCCAATCTGGTGGGGGCAGTTCTTCGACTGAGGCACCCTTTTCTCAGATAACTCCATCTTGTGTCAAGTTGACAATAGAGAAAAAAGGCAAGAAAAATTACAGCAACAAAACAATCAACACACATGGTAATATGTGACTGGATAACCAGGGCAAGGTATATGAGAGTCTCTACAAACACGACATTCACCACAGAGATGAGTTCATACACTCTGGGTATGAGAGTCTATGATATGGCTGAGAGATAAGACATTGTGCTTGGAGCTAAAGGAAGAAAAGCCATGCATCTGTGTTGGGTAAAGCTTAAAAAGGCTTTGAGGGCCATTGAGATTAGTTTAGTTGTTCCTTCAACAGAGATGGAAAGCCTTGGAAATACAAAGCAGATGGGCTCTGACTGGAGGAAGGGCATGCATGGTATTACATGTTTTAGCAACTTTATTTATTTATTTATTTATTACTTAGATCTGGCTAGAAGAAGCAAGAGAAGAATTTACTAGATCAATCATGACTTGTCAGTAAATTGTAGGTGTTTTTCATGTTTGTTTGTTTGGTTTTAGAGGTGGAGCTGCTGTAACTGGAAATTTTGAGTAGTGTTTTAAGTTCTTGAATAAAAGTTATCATCTTAGGCTTCTAGAGATAGACCACAGAGGTCTAATGTTGTAAAGAGGGTGGGCTTTTGAGAGTCTCCATCATTTTTTTGTACACCACTTTGTCCTTGGAATGTGTATCATAATAGTTCTATTAGAGGAACTAAAGTTTTGAATCAACAGAGGAAAGTCCTCAAGGTGAATGCTCAATACAGAATCAAAGACATTGCTTTGTTAAGACCCAGAGTACTGAATACAAAATTAAAACACATTCAGAGTTAGTAGCAGAAAAAAGAAAATATGTACTTGTATAAAATCCTGATACAGTTGCTACTTATAATTTAATAGAAAAATACTATGTATTATAAACATAATAACCATTAAAGTCATCATACTATTTAGAGCTTAGATACTAAGCAGACAAAGTTTAATAGCAACCATTGACAGTGAACTATTTACTTTTGTTCTCTTAACACACCTTTGGGAAGTTTAAATTAGAATAAGAAAAACAATTTCATTTATCATTTGTCAGATTGGCCACCATGAAAGGGAACGCTGATGTTTTTGAGCAGTGTGTGAGGTGGGTGCTTCTCAGACACCACTTAGGCAACTTCAAGTCAAAACTTGTATACTGGGTCATGCCAATCAAGTCTGCATGTGGCAGACTAATACAAGAGGATCATCATGAGTTTGAGGCCAGCCTAATACAGAATGAGATTATGCCACCTGCCCCGCACAGCATAGACCCCAACAGTGCAGGTAAAGCTTTCCCATAACTCAAATTCACAATCAAAAACTGAATGCCTCCAAATGCTCTCTAGTTTTGGCTATAATTCTATATTCCAGGGGAAAAACCTAAATAAGCTTAAGAATATATCTGAAAGGGAACTCACTTTGAGTTTCCCAGGGGAAAAAGTAAAAATGGAAACATCGTACCTTTTCCACTAGTTTGATTAGAAAGTTTAGAAACACCTACAAGACCTTATGAAAGTCTGTCATGTGACTATTTCTCTAACCAGTGCCTCCAAAGCTCTCACACAGCCATCTGCTCAGAGCTGGGCTGCAGGTCATTTTTATTAGAAGTGAGAATCTCAGTTTAATAATTGTTTATACCTCTTTGTGTGATGAGAGATTCAAAATATCACTGCAATAAAATTGCTTTCATTTGCATCTCTACGGAGTTTGATGAATGAAAAATAAAAATGTCAAGTTGTAGTAGTTAGAAGCTAGCAATTGAATATATAGTCCTGTGAGTAAGCTAATGGATATTTGCATTGGCTATAAAAGGTATTCATTAAGTAGCTGAGAAACTATTGCTCACATCTCTTAGGTGAAAATTCTCTCATTACATGATAAATTTAATGTGTATAGTGCTAAATGGGAAGAAAAGACCCCAAGCTACCCAGATCATTACATATGCTTTAAAATGTAATAAGTAATAATACTGTAAATACTAGCATTAACAAACATCCTATAGGATGCAATCCGTATAAAATACTTTAAAATGATTTTGCATTTTGTATTTGTATAGTTCTACTAATTTGGGACTATAATTGCCTCAATTTTTATAGATACAGAGTATTAGTTTAGCTAGTGACAGACACCTAAATACTTTGTGTGTGTTGTGTTCAAATGGCTATCTGTTCATGTAGGTGAGCATGAATGTGTACAGGGATATTTGTGCACACGAAGGTCAGAGGTCCCCATCAGGTATCCTCCTTATGTGCTTGCCATTTTATTTATTAATACAGGATCTCCTACACTGACTATCAAATAAGCTCCAGAGACCCTCTGTCTCCATCATCACAGTACAGGGATTGCTGACACTTGATGCCGTACTTGGCTTTTGGGGGGTGCTGGAGATTCAAACTCAGGTCCTCATGTTTGCAGGGCAGGAATTTTATACAACAATCTTCCTGATTCAATCGCCATGAATCTTATTTCACCATCAACTAGAGGACTCTGCAAATCTCATGACCTCCAGGGAGATTGTATTTGGCTATGCTAATGTTTGTTTTCTACTTTATTTAAATTTTTGTTATTGCACATGAAATCAGTTTTTCACTAACGGCTGTGAATAAATGAGTTTGAAGCATGGAGAGGTCAAAATTAGAAAAGAATAAATAAACAGGAACACCCCTTGATGCTGAATATCTCATCACTCTTATCACTCTGTTACCTCTTCAGTTTCAGAATGCTCTTCTGTTTTCTTGCTGTCATAACTGAGAGCGAGGTAGGATTTGAAGAAGACTAGACAATGTGCTAGAATTAGCAACACTAGGGAAGAAAACTTCTAATTTGAATCCATGTGCCTTATGCTAAAATCTGAATTCTTGCCCACCCATTTATTAAATTTATATAGCCTCGATCAACTCCGCCCGCTGCATCTATGTGAATATACATGCCTAGCAGACAGAAGGGCTAGAAATGACATCGGTTTAGAGGGGAGGAACTTGAGGTAGTCTTTTAACAAATGGTAGAATTAGATTTCTTACTCTGTACCGTTTACACACTGAATTTAAAATGTTACCACATTTCTACATCTTTCAAATCACATTTCAAATTTAGTGAGTAGTCTGGGAATAAAGGCTATTTTACAGTGAATTCATTTGAAATCTTATCTGAACTTCCCTCATCCAACTAGAGCAGAGTCTCTTGAAAATACAGATACTATGATCTCTTTTCCAAGAGTCCTTCTGTTCCTGGGCAGTGGCAGATGACCTAACTACATCTGTCCCTTTTAGTTAAGATATACTGACAGTGATCAGTCTTTCCTTTGGAGTATTCTGAACATTTCTGCTCACTGAAAGATTTCCACTGGAATTATGGAGAAGCAATGCCTGACTCTCCTCCTGCTTATATCTTCATGCCAGCTGACTTGCAGACCGCTAAGCACTGGCCTAACTGCATAGAGGAAAAGTTTCTCTTGCTACAGTCCTTTTTTTAAAATTCTGAACAAAGATAACCTTTTTTTCTAAAAATGAGGTTGAGAGGGATGAAGTAAATGATAAATTTTGCCAGTCCATTCTAGATACTTTGTAGAAGCTACTCTGACCATGGCAGCTGATGCTCTGCCTGATCTAAAGGCTTTCAGGGAAAGGTGACAGGTTTTCTATTTCTGGTGAGCTGAATGCCTCTTCCTTTTGATTCTATTATCAAGCACAGTAGGAAACTTAAAAGGGAAGCTGTCCTGCACAGAGGGCAGAGACAGTCAAATGGAAGCCAGATATTTAGAGGCCAGAAACAAATTTGTAGGAATTTCCAGAAAGAAAGGAAAAATGTGTAGACTCCTGAACTTGAAGCTACAAAAATAATACTCTCTAAAATAAATAAATAAATATTACTAAAAATGTCATGAAAGTCAATAGTAAGCTACATAAAAAACAATGTCTCTGGCAGTCTTACAAGGAATTATGTGGAAATAGACTACAGTATTGAATTAATTATAAGAGTCTGATCTTAGAAATGTAGGAGAAGGTTCTTATAACTTACTGGACAATATAATGATTTATGGACTCCTGTCCCCATTGCTGTGGCTTATTTATTAAATGATCACCTGCAATGTCCACTCTCAAGCCAGTCCTAATACTTACCCTGCCTCTTAGATTACTTATTAAATAAAATAAATATCTTAAGGATGATAACTTTTTTTCTGTTTGTTCCTCCATTTCTTAAATACAATGTAAAAATGTCCCCAAATGAGGCAATACATATGTTGAAAGACATCTTAATTCTTTGGACTAAGGACCAAGGACATTATTAAAATTATGAAGACTCAGAAAACAAAGTGAGATATTTTTCAACCCCCATTTTTTTGATAGATGATAATTTTTTCATTCTCCTTAACTTTAAATAAGTCAAAGTCTTTCCTTTCAAATGCTTATTGGTTGCTTCTTTATCTACTATAAGCCTTGGACTATTCATATTCTACACTTCATTTCCTCAAATGCTTTATTGACTATGATCTTGGAGATTATATTTGACTCCATACAACATTATAGTTAGTATTTTTAAATTGAATTACAGGGTGTGTGGCTCAATTTAAGAATCAATGAGAAAAAAAATTATCCTGAACGTTTCACTGTGCCAATTCAAAGAGCATTTTTTAAAAAAGAGAAAGTAAAGAAAACCTCTAAACATATAAAAGGAAGAAGGAGAAAAAGTCTAGAAACTGCAAAGCCATGGCTGGAGAGATAAATCAGGAGGATAGAGTACTTGCTGCTCCTGTAGAGGACTGGAGTTTGGTTCTCAGCACCCACACAGCAGATCACAACCATCTCTAACTCCAGTCCCACATTCTCAGCACCCACACAGCAGATCACAACAATCTCTAACTCCAGTCCCAGGAAATCTCACACTTTTCTTCTCTCCATATTCATGCAGTCAGGGAAACACATGTGCACGTTTATAGAATGGAAGAAAGTATAAGTTTGTGCTCTATAGTCATCACTTAGACCTCCCAGAATTTCTTGGTGAAAGATCTGAAACATACAGGAAACACAAGATTAATTCAAACACCATGGACTCTCAGTTACTAAGTTAATAATTACCCAAAAGTTTATGTGGAGATATTGCAGGCACAAGGTAAATCACTAACCTGCTAGGTTTCAAATGATAATTAGAAGGCCTAATGGAGGCTGTTCTGCAAACAACTACATTTGCTTTCTTTCATTGATCAAATTTTCATTTCCAAGATTTCTAGGCAAGAAGGTGATTCCTCTGCCTTCCATCTCTCCAGCAGGAGCTGAATATTAATAGCAGACACATGGGGCAACAGTTCCCAGATTGTTGCATTTGGGACACATCTATTTTCATTTTCCACCACCCTAGAGGACCATTTAGTATAATGGGAAGTGATTTGATAAATGTTTCACTACTTGCTGAAATATGAAAACGTAGAATTAAACAGAATCTAAGGGGTAACTTTCTCTTTGGTAAAGATGTTTTGTCAACTTGATACAAACTAAAGTCATTTTTGAAGAAGAAATCTTAATTGAGAAGATGCCCCACCAGATTGGGCTTATGGCAAGGTTTGGTGGTACATTTTATAGATTGATGAATGATATGGTGTGGAAATGCATTATGTCAAAAATATCTGTTATATTCTAAGCGACTGAACCTTTTTCTGGACCTCACAGTCAGAGCTGATAATACATCTTAAAATCACTTAAGACTTTAGACAGCTATCTTACTGTGTACTAAGCCTGTTTAACCTGCCTTTAAGAGAACATTGTAACAGCCAAGCTTACTTGCCTTAGATTTCCTATGTAATCAACTTTTACAATCCAAAGTGATGCGTAGCTATAATCTTAAATTATGTACTCTTCTTTGCCCTCAACTCAGAGTAAGGCATGCGTGTTTTCATGTGTGTTATGATAATCATTTTCTGGAGAGAAAAAAAATAGCTAAAATTGGTCTTGTTAAAAAAAATCCATCATAAATGCTGAAGGCAGCATTCAGATATTGTTTGATAGTGCTTGTTTGTTTGTTTATCTGGGCTAAACCTAATCCATTGTGAAAACTCTGCTATTTCTGTACAGTATCCTTTATTCCTTCCCCACTTATGTTTCTTTTGTTCAATAAAAAAGGGAAACATCGTTGTTAGGGGCAGAAACATTCAGAGAATCAGACAGAGACACACAGGGGCAGATTCAGAAATATTCATTAGGCAGGCACAGAGGCAGATTCATACAACAGGTATGAATGATGAAAGACAAGGGAAAATGATGTAGAGAATTCAAATTTGGGCTCACTCTCAGTTAAATGACTATAAGGGGAATACTTTGATCTTTTTCCTTAATACATTATTGGTGACTCTGAGTTTGTTATTAATGAGTTCAAACTGACAACAATGTAGAATGCCCCAGCTCACCTGCCACACCTGGGATGGTAGTTTGGGTGCTATAAGAAAGCAGAATAAGCAAGCCATGAGGAACAGGCCAGTAAGCAACAGTCCTCTATGACTTATGTTTCACTTTCTACCTTCAAGTTCCTGCCTTGAGTTCCTGCCTTGACATCTCCAGATGATGAACTGCAAGTTATAGGTAAATAAACCCTTGCCTCTTCAAGTTGCTTTTCGTCAGAGTTTTATCATATCAGCAGAAACACTAAGTAAAACAGACGTGTTCTAAGACTGTGGCCTCCAGAGAAGGATAAAATCACACAAGTATTGTTTCTAATTGAAACAGGGAATCAAGTTATTACATTCATCATCATTTTGATGTTGATTTTGCTTTACACATTAGAGATTTTAATATGTAAATAACTGTTTCAAGTTTCCAAAGTTTCCAAGTCAAAGATCTGGCAAACAGCTGGTGTGACAACACTCTATTAATGAGCTGTGAAATCCTGCATATGGAGAATTGAGATTACCCTTGGCTACCAGAGCCCCTTTAAAATAGGCATTTACTTTTAACCCTCATATCTGGCCTAATATTCTGATGGCCATTTGATGTGGGATTACCTTCTGTATTCTGTGAATATGCTTTGCTACCATTTATTAATAAAGAAGCTGCTTTGGACCTAGGGCAGGGCAGAACAAAGCCAGGTATGAAATCCAAATCCAGATATAGAGGGAAAATAGGCAGAGTCAAGAAGATGCCATGTAGCTGCCAAAGGAGACAAACAGGTAAACCTCAAGCCTCATGGTAAGACACAAAATAATAGGAATGGATTAATTTAAGATGTAAGAGTTAGTTAATAAGAAGCCTGAGCTAATAGGCCAAGCTGGGTTTTAATTAATATAGTTTCTGTGTGATTATTTCAGGTCTGGCAGAGTGTACTGGATGGTTACAGGACCATCAGCCTCTCCCAAACATGCTGCATAATATTTTGGAATCCACAGAAAAGCTTTCTTCATTAGTTGTGTGATGTAGGTGGGTCTTCTGTCTATGTGTTACTTTCATTGGTCAAATAAA
>LOJH01063461.1:0-10721 GCA_001685095.1 Ellobius talpinus
AAAATTGACCTTAAAATCCATACCAATGCAAGTTATTCATATCTATATCACATGTCCCTTCCAAGTCAATAGGTCTGAATCCAAACCCTAAGAGAAAATCACTGATGTATTTCTTTATGCTAAATTAGTTTTGCCTCTTGTAGAACATCATATAAGTGAAATGCAGCCTTGTATGTCTTTCTTGCTGCCAAGATTTTTTTTACTCATCACAATGTTCTTGAGTTTGATACGTGCTGTATGTAAAAGCTATTACTATCCTCCAGTGAGAAAAAAATTATTATCCATTTTAAAGTAAATTCTAGTCCTAAATTCCAGCAAATTCATGCCCTTTGCCCAGAAAGGCTTGTCTTTCATCTGTACTCTCATTTGTTCATAAGTGCACCTGCTTTGTTCCTTTCATCATTTTCTTTTCAGTTCCTTCTTAGAAACTTCAGGCCACCCAATGGCTTTGGCTGAATGGACTCAATTATTCCTGATATATTTTGTCATCAGATTTCTCCCCTTTGTGCTTATTTTTTTTCACGTATTATTCTTCACTTTTTTCTAGAGAATTGTTTTGCCCTCTAGATCATCCGAGAAATTTCTGCCTAGCTGTTTTTCTGCTCCCATGCCTGTATGCATCACATTCCAATCATAGCTCTGTTCCACTTATCTGTACTTGATAACAGGAACTATAACACAAAAAACGATCCCATTTTCATGGATCCTTTGATTCTTTCACATATAGAGGGAGAAAATCACAGTAAATCGAGTAGAGAATTACAGTGAATTAGGTGTGCAATTTCTCCCTGAACGCCTTTCCATTTCCTGAATATTTTGGTGTAAGTATCAAAGAAACTGCTTCATACTTTCTGCCAATTTGAAATTATTTTGCCCCCAACTTTTGAGAGATAAACTTGAACTACGATCAGTTTGCTATTGGGACTGGAAAATGGACAAGTGCCCTCTATGTGTTGCTTCAGAATAGTGTTGGGAAGCATAGCAGCAGGAAGGCAGGCATGCCAAATATATGGACCTATGGGGGCTATACTTATTCAAACCACCACAGTTGGCGTATACTATTTTAAGCAAAATATAATGTGAAAGTAAAGAATCTATCTCAAAGTGTGTCTTGTATACATTGTACAAATAATCATACTGATTATACAAGTAGGATATACTTGAAAGAAAAATAAGTAGTACATTCTTTGAAAAATACAATAGTTTGGACTAATTTGACATAGATATGCTAAAATTTATGACACTGAAGCATTATAAAAATGAGTTTCCAAGGACTTTGTAGTTTTCCCCCTCCTTTTAACAAGAGCTGACACGATAGGATATTTTAACAGACAAAATTATAGTACTGACATTCCATTTTTGTATCAAAAGAAATGAATATTTATTTTGAATAAAAATTCCTCCCACCTCCCATTTTCTTCATGTTTTAGATGTGTACCTAATAAATATTTTTAATGTAATAAATATAAAATTCTTGTTGAAGCTGTAACTCTATAAATGAGCAAAAACTGTAGATTTATTGGAAAATGACAATTACCTAGAGTTAGTAATTAGGAGATTATACAATATGTTCAGGCCCATTGTCACTTTTGATGTATTTTAAATTTGTATGCTACATGTAAAATGTGTTGTACAATGATTTCTCCAAGATCACATAGATGAGGAAACCAGCATCAAACCTTGGTCATTGAAACTTAAATCATTTTATTCCTCTTATATCCAATTTTCCCATTAATGTGGAAGATAACACAGAAATGAAAATAGGGTCATAAAAAATGGATATCAGCAAATGTAATCTTATAACATAAGATTCTAGGTGATATGGAGGTATCTCACTTTGTAAAATGCTTGTCCCCATACCTATATAAATAAGGGTTTTTTTGTAGCAATCTGGTAATCCCTATACTGGGGATATAGATACAGCCACACCTCTAGGGCTTGCTGGCTATCCAGCCTCACTTAACTGATGAGCCCTAGGTTGCAATGAGAGACTTTTTCCTCAAGAAACAATGTAGAAAGCTTCTCATAAATACTTTTCATCAGAGAAAAGCTCTTGACACCATATTCACACAAACACATGTGTACCCTTACCTGTACACACACACACACACACACACACACACACACACACATGTTTCCACAACCATATCCAGATGAGACTATCAGGGGCATCCTCCCATGATATTGCTATAGACTCTTCATTTTTACAAGAGGAGATACAGGGAGTTTCTTTTACATTTCAAAATTCTTATAGTCTCTTCATTTAGATCTAAATGAAATATGCAAGTAGTGCAGGTTTGTATGTCATTTATAAACATAACTCCCTACTAGATTTTAAGAAGACTCTAAAGTGATTTAAATGACTTCCTGAGTATTAAATAGCCTGTGAAAAGCAAGATCTTGATGAATTGTGTGTAATCAGGGACACAAATCCAAGACACGAATATTAAAATTCCTCTCAAATACATATGCTGCAAAGCAGAAAGGAAGATAAGTTTGCAGAGAAATATCTGTGAAAAGTCAATAGCCTAATGAACAACAGTGCCCATTTGTCCATTTTGACCTTAAAATTCACTGTCTAACATTGCAGTTAGAAGAAGCTAGCTTCAACCATCTCTTGTCCTGTGAATGTCAATAGGAGCTCTCAGTACTATGGACTGCTCAGACAATTGCTTTAAAGGGTTTTCCTTCTGCAAACCATTGCCTCGGGCACAATTCAGTGTTTGCAGTGTCCCCACACATTCTATCTGGCTCTTTGGCTACTACTGAAGACCCCTATGAAGTCTGTGGGAACTGTAAGAGATTTTTCTGAAGCTCTTTAGTTCAGTGCTGGAACAGAAAACACCAAAAGATCAGTTAAGAAAGGGGAAAACAAAGACTAATGTAGGAAAAGGGTTAAAATCAAGATAAATAACTTGAACCATGCTCCTTAATGGGAAAATTTTATAATTTTTGTTCATTATATTAGCAAAAACAGTCTTTCAGGATACAAAACAGATTGACTGTAAGTCAACAGGACTTTTGTTTCCCTATAAATACCTTGAACATTTTTCAGGAGAGTATATTCTAACGATCTTTTCCACATGAGTTAAGAATTAGTGGAACAAAGCTCCTGAGGAGAAACCATCCTAAATTAGTACATTCATTATGGAAAATTGTATGGCAGGTATTCAGAGTTTTTCAATGGAGATGATTTAGCAAGTCTACTAGTCAGTATAAATCCAAATGAATGAAACCAGCATTTTGACAAGACATCTGTCTTCCACATTCATTGAAGCCCTAGTCACAGCAGCTGAAATGCTGAAAACCTGTGTCCATCAATTGGCATATGAATAATAAAATAAATAAATTGTGGTATAGATATACAATAGAATTTTATTCAGCCATTATAAGTGGAAAGAAATCTTATCATACTTGACATTTATGTGGACTGGAGACTAACCATTACACTTATAGTTAATAATTATGTACTATATATTCTTATAGAAGAAAGGGTTATGAAAAGTGTTTATCACAAATAAATTTTATATACTCAAGGAGATAAATATGGTTAATGAGATTTAAATATACAAATACATCAATCCTGTGTTCATTGAAAATTACAGAGTAGTCCATTAATATGTGTAAAACTTTTATGTTTCTGTGTATTAGTTAAAATTTAGAAAGATAAATTATCAACCATTATCTCTTAATCCAGAATTCACATTAGACTGTATTTCATATAATAAAGTGTTGTAATAAAAATAGCAGCAGTGGAGCTAGAATAATAAGCATTTATAGTAAGCACTAGGCAAGTGCTCTACCACTAAGCAACATTCCTGACCTCTTTTATTCTTTTCTTTTCTTTTTCTTTCTTTTCTTTTTGAGATGAAGACTTGATGCATTGCTTAGGCAAAGCTGAACTCATTGTGTGGCCCAGCCAGGCCTTGAACTTGAGTACTCTTCCTGCATGGGCCTCCTATTTAACTGGTTTTTGAGATGTGAGCCACCATGCCTAGCAAGACTTTTATTTTGCTTGTGACTTGCTTACATCCTCCATGTCTCCTTTAAGAGGAGCACGTTTTCATTATTACATTTATTTGATGGAAAATACGATACATTTGTGAGGAGATGCTCGGCAATAGATTTCCACAGAGATTTTATAGAAGGAATAAACTGTCAATAAACTGGAAGAGTTGGAAGGCTGAACATTGACAATTTAGATATAAATTAAGTTTTTACATAATATTACTCTAATGAGCCATTTAATATTGGTGTTACTGTACTTCAGCTTAAAATCTAGAAATACAAAATAAGAAAAACCGAGACTTAAGTAGAGGAATTAATCTGGACTATTTGGAGTAATTGCCCACTCTGCTATTTTCCTCTCCTCCTGAAATTGCCTCCCTGTACATAGAACTCATAGATTTCTATTCTTCTCCATGGAAACCAACATTTCTCTAACAGCAATTCTACAGAGCCAATTACTACCACAAAGATATACGATGCAGGAAATTGTATTGATAGTGACAGCACTAAGAAAATCGAACTGACTTTGTACAGGACTGTAGGCGTCAATCAGCTGGGTCAAAGGTTTACATGTGATATCTTAATATGATGTAAATAGACCAACACTTGTGGACTATTCGGTGTGTTGTGGACTTTGAAATACCAGGTCGCCTACTCTTTTGAGCTAGAAGACATAGAATGCCTTTTGTGAGACAGAAGGGTTATTTAGTAAATGAAGAATAATTTCTCAAGTGTTACAGGTGGACATATGGTTGCATTGATCTGAAAATGCTTAACTGACTTAGGCATCCAGAAAGTGGAAAAATAATCATTCTGGCCAAAGGTTAATTTGTTGTACTGCAATGTTTGGCACCAAGAGGTGTAGTCTGATCATTTTCTGGTGCCGCAACTGTGTATCAATTCCAGCAGTGGGTGTGCAGTTGATTATCTGCCAGTGGCAGGCTGCTGAGATGCTATTTTAGCTGGGGCCAGCTTGTAGTTATTATAATGATTTGACACTTCTGCCCAAATTTAGTGTCAGCAAAGTTGAAGTCTCATTAGTTAGGAATAGTATCTAGGGTGTGGGGCTGTGCATTCAAATCTGTCATTTGTTAGATTTAATTTGAAAACCAAAACCACAATGGTGTATCTATCAGTTCGATCTAAATGCTTTTGAAATGGTCACGATCCCAGGCAAAATTGGGAAAATTCTTTTTTCCAAGGTGGCTACCTTTGGAAAGTTACAAGAAAAAAAAAATGTGTATTCTTTGTTTGCCTCAATTATATGTGTTGCTGCTCTTTGGTGACTTTCTGGGAAATGCCATTCGAACTTAATACTTTTTATTCTATAAGGTGGTGGCTACCATACTCATGGAGCTTGTACATCTTCTAAGATATACCTTCTCAATACAATTTCTTTTTCTTATGAACTAGTTGGCTTTAGAATTAAAACAGTGTGTACATCCATCTTGCCTGTTTCTTTGGCTGTCTTCCCCATCTACTTTCTGATTGGTTCTAAGGATATTAAGATACTATAATACTAGGATTTGATCACACTCACTTTTTGTTGCAAGCACTGAAGTCTTGTCTTAGATTGAGACTGAGAAGAAGGATGCCTTCTGTCTGATAGTTAATTGGAAAATTTTAAGAGGTAATTTCAAGCTTTAACTAGGTCTCTGTGTAGTTAACAGTGGTCATTAAGAGGCTTAGTAATGGGCCATTTCTTATTCTTGGCAGAAGAGGTGCAATTTGAGAGAAGCGGGACAAAAACAAGGAAGGAACACTGCTTCATATAGTTCTATCCTTGGTAAGAAGGGTGACCTTGTAAGTTATAGAACATTGGGGAATTATTTGTCTTTTTCTCCTTACTAGGATAATTTGTATTGTCTCTTGTCAAATTCTGTTTGTCCTCTGACTGTGAGTGACTAAATGTGTGCACACATAGGTATGGGTTAGAGTAGTTACCTGTTGGGCAAGCAGAAGAGAAGACTTAACCACAACTCAAACCAGAAATAGAAGCTCAGATTAAAATATAAGAGCAGTTCCACTGTAGACTAGGATGCTTCCATGGGATAAATATTATGTCTTTTTGTACCCTAAGCCACAAGTTCAGAATTAGAAATAAATGAGAAAGCAGAGAGATATACCGTAGACTGAAACAAGACCTCTGTGGAAATCTCCACTGAAAGATGGGTGAAGATTTTCATAAGCATTAGTATGGAGTTTGAACCTTCCTCCCCACATATATACTGGGTCCTTTGCATTTGGGGAGAAACATATTTTGCTATAGTTTTTGTTCACTTTTTTATTGTTTTATTTTGTTTTTGAGATTGCTTCACTTTCCATCTCCACTGTAATTCTTAACCGTACAGGGAATTCTAATATGCACATAGCCTTAAGCACCTAACACTTGGATACACAGAGGAAGTAAGTGCCCTGTTCTCTGTGGTGCAGTCCATTTGAAAATACTACTCAAAGTGCTGGAAAGGCTACAGTGCCAGAAGAGAGGCACAGCGAGGTTGGCAATGGCCTGTAATACAAAGGGTACTTCTGTGAGGAATTAAATTAGAGAAGCTCTGCCCAGCCTCCAACAGGTTGGAAGAAGGGAGCACTTCCTGAAGATGTGGCTTGTCACTTGCATTGATGTTTTTGTTTATGTCTTGATTGAAAACTATCGGTAGCTTCCTATCACCTTTAGGAAAACAGACACATCAGAGTTTAGAATATAAAACTCTAAAATAAACCACTTTGGCCTGAGAAAAGCAAAGACAAAAGTAGCTCTGACCTTCAAGCTTTTCTCTATGAAGTGGGGGGGTGATAAAAGAAGTCCTTGAAAGTAACTTAACACCCCCAACTAACAGATGTCATAGCCCATGTTCAGGAGGAAGGAATATCATAGAGATACCCCAAGAACAAGTAACCTTTTGTTCAATCAGTTCTATACAACTGGTCTGTTTGCTTTCAAGCATGAATAAAGGTAATTTTCTCTATGACCTTTGTTTTTAATTTCTTAATATAACATTTATTTACTCTTTGAGATGTTCATACGTGTACATCTTGCATTTAGTCCATATCCACCCCTCCAAACTTACTCAGGCACATTCTCCTGATGCATCCCTTTCTCAATTTCATGCCCTTTTCTTTTGTTAGAGGGTTGTCTTAATTTCTTTATCGCTTGTGTAATATAAAACAGGTTAAATAAACTTGCACTTTTCTCTTGTGACATGTCTCTTATTTTAGGGATGTCAGCCATAAATCTTGGGATGTGTGAGGGAAATTTATTATTCTTTCTTCCCTCTTAGCAAAGTACTTCATATCTAGATGCCTTAATGCTATAATACTGTTTGTAATTCATTTTATATTGTTTTAAAAGAAACTTTTGCCTTTTTAAAATAAGGATTTATTTAATTTTATGTATATGATCATTTTGCCTACATGCAAGAAGGTGCACCTTGTACAACCTGGTACCTGTAGAATCCAGAGGCACTGGATCCCCTAAAACTGGAGATAGAGTCAATTGTGAACCACCATATGGGTGCTAGTAGTTGAACCTTCATTCCTCACCTTTTTCTCAAGTAATTTTGATAAAGTTTTTCAATTTTATTGATTTTTTTCAAATTACTAAAATATTGCCCATATTATTTTTTTAACCACTGCTTTTTTATTTCAAAGATTCTCATCTTTAAAATTTCTCCTGTTTTGGTTTTGGGAGTTTTAGTGTGCTTTTTTTGATAGTTTTCTAAGGTAGAAACTATTAACACAAAAATACAGCTCTTATTTTAAAGGAATAGGGGATAGTCTATTCTGGAGTCATTTTGAGTGACCTTAGCCCAAGAACATGGAATTTGGAGTGGAAGCACTTTCATGAAGCTTTAAAGTTTTACAGAAGAAAATAAGTCCTAAACCAAAAGGCAAGTTTAAAATACATTGGCCTGGACTTTAGAAAGGTAGGTACAGCAAGATGGGGGAAGAAAGCTTTTCCCTAGGCCTCAGATACTATCTGATAGCAATTTTAGTTTTGGGGTTGGTGGAAGTTGATAAGTAAAGATAAGCTAAGTAAAGAGACTCCAAATGGTTTCTATATAGTAGTCACCATTAGAGTCCAAAATGAGTGCCCCTAAATGGCAGTGTTAGTAACAATGTTCTAAATGGATGGACTCGGACTTGGTAAACAGAGGGATTATTATTGCATAAACAGAAGTCTAAATTCAGCATTGCTCAGGAATCATGTAAGGTGGATTTCTCCTTACCAGGACCTCCCTTAATCTGCCCCCAAAGTTCAACTACCTAGGCAAGAGCATCAAGTTCCCAATCAACCTGACCAGCCAGTATCAGCTCAAAGACCTACACCCTGCTAACTTGTTATATAAAATCCACTTGCTTTCTTTTCTCTGCTTTTGCTTCTCTCTGCCCAGTGAGAGGTAGCCTTGGCAATGTTGAAACTAACATCTCAGGGCTGTAAGCAAGGGCACATTGGAACCACTGAACTGGACACACCATGGGTTTGGAATGACTGTTCCAGAGGGTTAGAACTAGCTCAATTTAAGGGAATTAGCCTTTGGATCCACAAAATTCCGATCTGTCTACGGTACTGACATAGATTCTTTTTGGTAGCTTTCATTCATAAAACATTGGTCAATGATTTTGTCTTCTACAGCACAAACATTTAAAGCTATGCCTTTTTCTCTAAGTGCCACTTTGCTTATGCTCCGCAAACGTTGCTGTTTTGTATTCATTAATTTTCATCATAATACATTTCCAAACCTTACATGAATTCTTTTAATCAGGAAATTATTTCTCAAATACTTGGAGTTTTCCGATTTATTTTGCTATTCCTGATGCCTAATTCCATTATGATTAGATATGAAACAAAACTCTATTTTATTTCAATGTTTAAATGTACTAATATTTCTTTTATGCCACAGAAAATACTTTACTCCTTTGCCTTGACTTAAGTTCAGTTATTTGTCCTTAGTTTTAAGCTGTAATCATTCTCGACATAGTCTTGATACTTACCTGACATTTACTTGCAAATGCTTTCCCAGCCCTTTAGGTTATTTTCCATTCTTGAGAGGGTCATTTCTTGCAATATTGATGAAAATCCAATTTATCTATCTTATCTTGTTTGCATTTTTGTACCTAAAAAGGTGACAAATAATTTTTTTCTTTTTCTATTCTGTGAGCTTTATCAAGTTAACTTTTGCATCTGGTAAAAAAGTGAGAGTCCAAATTTGCTTTTTTGCACATAGGTATTTAGTTATGACAGCATCAATTGTTGAGAAGATCATTCCTTTGCCAATCAATGGTCTTGGCCCCCTCACTGGGAATCAATTGGCCATGAATGTTTTAGTTTGCTTCTGAACTCTTAGTTCTATTCTATTGATGTCTGTTCATTTTCTTAATTTCCCTTCAAGATTGTATTGGCAATTTGGAGTATCTCTATTTTTTGTGTTTATCAGGTCTTTACATAATATATAATATTATTACATAACACAATACATAATCACAATAGTCAAATTTATAAATCTGCATGCAGGCTTAATTTGGTATGCAATAAAAATAATTTTAGCACAAAATGCATAATAAATTTAGTAAAAACTTAAGTGTCTATAACTTGTTAAAAATTTGATACAAGCAAGATATGAAAACATTTATAGGCACACATAATACAATTACATGAAATCTAAGTACTTCCATTTTTACATGAAGGTAACTATCTCTATGTCTTTAAGATGTGAGAAAGGTTTAGTAACATAAAAGGTCAAAAGATAACGGTTTGTCCTGTAGACACAGGTTCAAAAATAGCGTTTTTTCTGATATAATATATCCTACTATGGTTTTCCCTCCTTCTACTCCTCTCAGTTCCTCCCCTGCTATCCAAATCCACCTCCTTTCTGTCTCCCAGCAGAAAACAAACAGGCTTCTAAGGGATAATAGTAAAGCAAAATATAGTAAAATAAAACAAAAACTGATACATCAGAATAGGGCAAAACAAAAGCAGAGAGAAAAGAGCCCCCAAAGGGCATGTGAAACAGATAGAGATGCAGGGACTCATTTGTTTGCAGTCAGGAATTTCAGAAAAACACTAAACTGGAACATCTAATACATATGCAAAGGACCTGTAGGGTATACAATAAAAAATAAAATGAAAGATATTTTTTTTTATAAAAAAGCCGTGCCATGACAAAGAACCTCCAAAGATGCCATTGAGTTCATTTTCTATTGGCCATCCACTGCTGTGCAGGCAGTCTATCTTTAAGAGTCATTTGTTTTCCCAGGGAGACTCCCTTGGAAAAAAACCCAAATATTCAGTTGCAAGCGGGTATCAATGGAGAGAGTTTCTGGCTTAGGAATGTTTCCATTTCTCCTTTCAGCTCTAGGAGCCCATCAGGTGTAATGCCCATGCCCTGTGCATGCTGCCTCACTCTCATTCCATAAATCCTGTTGATTTAGGGGGCCTTGCTTCTTTGCTGTCCTCCATCCCCCTTGCTTTTCTACTTTTTCGTTCTCCTCCTCTGTAGAGTTTCATGAGAGGAAGGGATTGATGGGGACATCCTGTCTAGGACTGAGTTCCAGGTCTCTCACTCTCAGCATAATATCTAGATGTGGGTCTCTATTTGTTCCCCTCTGTTTCAAGAGGAAGTTTCTCTGATGATTGCTGTGCAAGGCACTGATTTATGAGTATAGAAGAATGTTATGAGGAGTCATTTTATTGCTATGTTATTATTATTATT
>LOJH01063463.1:0-11008 GCA_001685095.1 Ellobius talpinus
TCTCTCTCTCTCTTTAAAAAAGAAGCAACTGCCCTCTGCCTTATCACTACATCTCACTATAAAATCCAAATCAGTTTTGAACTTAAAATCCTCCTGCCTGTTTCCCAAGTGCTGGGATCAGAGGTATGCTTCAGATGCCTGGCATCACTCGGGTTATTCTGGTGTAGCTTCTCCTGGGCTTGCTTGGGGATACTGTGTAACTGATTTCTAGAGTATTCAATTTCCTTCAAACATAGCCCAACTCCCTTTTCTAGAATTTGGACAATGAGAAACGATTATGAAGGCACTTGTTTGAGTATTTACTTTTGTCTGAACTGAAACTTTACCACTTCAAGCTTCTTAAATGACGAGTATCTCCCTAAAATAAAATTCTTGTATGGAAGCCATTAGGGGGTCAT
This sequence comes from Ellobius talpinus, assembly GCA_001685095.1. Lineage (NCBI taxonomy): Eukaryota > Metazoa > Chordata > Mammalia > Rodentia > Cricetidae > Ellobius > Ellobius talpinus. The sequence continues at coordinate 399 of LOJH01063463.1, forward strand.
CCTGATTTCAAAATGGCAGCTCAGAATAAATACTGCTTTCTTCTCACAATGCTCCACTTTCAAACCCATGGTCTACTGCAGAAAGTATTAGACTATCTCTTCTTTTCCTCCCATGCTATGACACCCCGAGTCCTCTCTCTGACTCTCTTTTAGTCAGCCTTAGATTGACTAGAAGGAATGTCACATGGACAGTATAAAAGAAAAAGATACACTTAAATAATTCAAATTGTACTGTTTTCCTTTCAATGTTGAAGACACCCACCACTAAGACAATCTGCTGGCTATAGGAGGGTTTTGAGTGGTTGTTGGTGTTAATCATGAGCTTTTGACACCAGGAAAGCAGAGAAGGTTTACATATGTGAGTTATGGATATTTTCAGCCTGAATTGGGTTTCTTCTGGTAATCTTAAGGAGTTTGCTATGTCGCCTCTGAGAAATACTTTAAAACTGAAAATAGATATACTATTGGGCTGGGTTTGCACAATAAGTGTGATCTTGTGGTTGAAGGGATAGGAAGGCTTCTGCCTCCCACCCTCTCCCACAATTGTAGATATTGAACCCCGGGTCCTGTGCATGCTCAACGGGCATTTCTGGCACTTAGCTACATCACCAGTCCTTTTCTAAAACCTGAGACATATTCCTACTAAGCTTCTACCACTGAATTTGGCTTTTTCTTTTTTTAAACATCATGTGTTTCTTTTTTATCCTTTTTTTCTAAGCATTAAGCTCTTTATTATATTTGAGATCATAAACACAATATTGGAAACATGCCTTTCAGTAGGAATTACCCAATTTAGTGTTTATATGAATGTTCCTGTATTTTCCTGAGTCAATTTTTATTCTAACCTTCTTACATATGGCACTCTTATTTTGTGTTTCCTTGAAAGGTAATCAAGTTGCAATAGGCAACAGACACACTCTCAGGGGAAGAAAATCTGTTATATTCCCCATGTGTTTTTATTAATACTTCTTTTTGAAAATAAGTGTGGGCCTTCAATTTTCAGTTAAATTTTGTCTCATTTCTGACTTTGACAGCACATCATTTTTGTCTTTGTAGATTCCAAACAAGGGTGTAGCAGCATGATCCATCAGCACTGACTGATAGGCTTTAAATACATTTTAGTAGCTTAAGTATTATTTTGCCGATTTTTAATTTTTTAAAATGGCTCAGGCTGCATTTAGAAACTTCTCACAAGAGACTGGAATGATCAGTAGTCAGGAAGAACATATTTGAGTTTAGTGGCCAGAAAGTCTATTATTCTCATGCTTAGATTAAAAAAATTAACACACTGAAACCAGCAACAGTCAAGTCCTGAATACACCAAGCCCAGCCTTCTACATGTCCTCTCCCAGAGGTGTGACAATGGATAGAACTTCTTTCTCGTAGCAGTGTTTAACAGCATGAACAAAGTACCAAGAAACAGTGATGCTCACCTAAGCCTTGGTGTTCAGAAATGTTATTGCAAGCCATGTTCCAGGCCCTCTGCAGGTCAAACAAACTCTAAGACCAAAGTGTTGTAGGATGTTCTTCTGTGTAAGCAGTGACTGCTCATTTGTTTCTCAGCCACCCAGACCCAAATAATCACACAGAAACTGTATTAATTACAACATTGTCCAGCCAGTGACTTTAGTGTATTCCCAGCTAGTTCTTACATCTTAAAATAACCCATTTTTATTTATCTGTGTATCACCATGAGGCTGTGGTGTACCGTTGGCATCTTCTTGACTCTGGCTGCTCTCTATCTCTGTTCTGATTTCCCGCCTGACTTTTCTCTGCTAAATCATTGGCTGAAACAGCTTCTTTATTAACCAATGGTAATAAAACATATTGATAGCATACAGAGGGGAATCCCACAACACTTCTGTAGATGTGTTGCTTTTATTGGCTGATGAATAAAGCTGTTTGGGTCAATGGCTTAGCAGAGTGAATCCAGGTGGGAATTTCAAGCAGAGATAGAGAAGGAAAGAAGGTAGAGTCAGGGAAACACTATGTAGCTGCTGAAGGAGGAAGATGCCGGAACATTACCAGTAGGCCACAGCCTAGAGTTGATACATAGATAAATAGAAACTTAAGATCTAAGAGTTACTTAAAAAGAAACCTGAGCTAATAGGCTAAACAATTTGGTAATTAAAATAGTTTCTGTGTGGTTATTCGGTTCTGGGCAGCTGGGAAACCAATGTGCAGTCTCCGTCTACACCAAGGGCATCCCCATAAATCACACTGTTAGCAAAAAGACCTGGGAGGATTTGTTGGCCCAGATAAATGAATGTTCTCTTACCAGTCAGGTATAGATACTGATCTCAGGAGAGGGTCAGAGGCCAGAACGCTCTTTGGAACATACAGGATCTGAACAGCATATCCCTACCAAGTTAACCTGTGTCTAGCAAGGGACCAGGCAGAAAACAGTTTTGGCTTTTCAGGATATATAAATTCAATCATACCATTTTATTGCCAAAACAGTCACAGTCAACACATAAATGGAAATCTAGGACAGTGTTCAAAGACTATTTTATTTACCAAAACAGATGGGATATCAGACTGACCAGTAGGCAAAATTTGCCATCTCTTAGCCTACAATATGTAATATAAAAATTGAATGTTAGGAATTTGGGGATTCTGTTTTACGGCTTTGATAGCCTTGTTTTATGTTTGTTTCTTTGTGTAAAAACAAAAGTTAAAACATTACCAGGATTTTTTTCCTTACACAGGGAAGAGCCTGTAAATAAAAAATAAAGAAACCAAAAATGATTATTTCAATAAATTTGAAGTTATATGTCTGTTGCACTATTCTCTGTCACATTTTTCTGTTACTTATACAAACGAATTTTTATTTCTCTTTATATATATGAAGTAATTAAAAATGAAGGTTAAAAAGAATAAAATAGCTTCCTTAGATAAAAATTCAGATTGTTAGTAGTGAAAGAGAAGGGATTCCAATCAATATGGTAATACTGATATCTATGACAAATGACCATTTACTTCCACGAAAGATCCTTGTTCTCATTTCAATTTTCCTCCAAGAGATAATCAAGTTTTCAGGCCTGGTAGAACATGCAAAATTTTGAAAATATGAAAGACTTTCATTACTGTTTAGTTGTGTTTTCAGACCATAAACCACCGGAGAAAAATAGATTACTTTGCTTTATTTTCTAGGTAGAATTGAGAAATCACAGCCTGAGACTTGTCAATCTTTCTCTTGCACAACAGATACAATTCTGTAGACAAGAATCTGTGTCTGAGAGAAATAGCTTGGTATGAAGGGTTTCAAACTTCAGCCTTGGGAAATATGGCCAGGGGTGGAATCCCAAGCTTTTAACTCCTCTTCTCCTAAGAGCCCTGGTCCTAGGAAACATTTTAACTCCACTGACATTCAACTTTCTCCTCTGTAACACAAATTATGTTTTTCTTATAAGTCTGTGAAAGGATTTATTTAAATTAGCTCATACTTGAAAGTGGGTATTATACAATAAAATCAGTTAATTACTGGGCATTTATTAAGTACATGGCATAATGTTAATGTATCTTGCATGGATTTTCTTAGTTAATCTTCTTCATCCAAGTCAGCAGACTGTATTGCTTTCTTTGTTATCATTTTCCATGAGGAAAAATGTTTAGGTCACTGAGGAATTGAACCTGTCTGTCAGCTGGTAATCAAGCTCTTAGTAGGGTATTCAGGAAGTCACTTTTCCAGAGCAAATCAGTAGACTAGAGTTTTCCTATGATCACTAGAGTAAGTTTTGTTCCATTTTTTTCTTTCCTAATATCTTAAAGCTAAGAACATGTCCACATGAACTTTAAATTTCTAAATCCTTTTGTATATAGCTGGCATTCTTCTGTGGCATTCTCGCAGCTACACCTGAGGTGAAGTGAGTTCTTTTAAGCTAACATGCCATGAAAGAAGAACTTTTTACAGGCTGAGAGAAAAACCTACTACTACGGCCTAGAACCCACAGTTTTGGAACTCATAATGCCCAGTGGTGAACCTATTAGTGTTATTTTGTTAAATGGACATATACCAAATTACTCTCAAAATTCATTTCTATTTACCCATTGATTAGTGAAACTCTCTTATCTCATCAGATAATTTTCAGTGTTCAGGGGCCGTTGGTTAACACAGAAACTTACAACAGATCACATGGCAGAGAATAAATGTTTGCAGCGTGCTCAGCCACAAATGTGTCATCCATGTCATTCCACTTCCCCTGTGGTCCAGGGACCATAAAAGAAGAGAGGGTGGAAAAGATTTAAGAGCCAGAGTTTGGGAGGGAAAACAGTATCTTTTGGACATGACAGATCCGTTATACTCATGAACCTCATCTGCTGTGTGCTGTGGTAACCCGCACAAGGCCTATACAAGATCAAGCCATTCTTCATGGTAGCATGGGTCAGGAAGGGGTTCCAGAGTCCCCATCCCTAGCTGAAGATATAGTGATAGGTTCTGTCTTCTGGGATGGTGAAGCATGATTAATAAAAACCCAGAGATGGATATTGGGGTTCAACCTGAAGACCAGAAAAGCAAAACAGCCATCCACTGGCTCTTCTACCTCAGTCAGAAAATGGTGATCCTGCCTGCAGGAATCTCAGAATGAGACTGAGTCTGAGAGCTGTCTCCTCCGGTTTTATAATCCTCTCTAGTTTTGGGATTAAAGGCATGCACCACTACTGCCCGGTTTCTATGCCAAGCTAGTGGAACTATTGGGATTAAAGGTATGTATTATTATTGCCTGGTCTGTAAGCTGGCCAGTGTTTCTGTTTTACTTTTCTGATCCTCAGGCAAGTTTTAATTATTAAAATACAAATAAAATGCCACTACAGGGTGGGAAAAGTCAGTTTTTTTAAAGGAATGGTACCTGTTAAGTGGACCACACTCTAGTGGATGGATAACCCCATACTCATGAGTATATGGATAGCATAAATTGAACACAGTGAGTTTCCTTAATTTTTTTGAAAAGACAGAAAGTTTGGAGAGATTGTAGAAGGGGTAAATTTGGGAAGAGTTAGAGAGAGGAGTGGGGGCTGAACATAATTAAAACACACTGTAAGCATGTTAGAAATTTTTGAATGATTAATAGACATTAATAAAATAGAAATTTAAAAAATAGCTAAAAATGTATCTTTTATACCCTATACCATTAGATGTTGCACAAAGTTCCACACACATATGTTCTTCTTATTGCCTAGCTCACTGATATGTTATCTATAGATATTATTCTTTTTCTACACACCATTCACTACACATTTCTACAGATCATTCACTAAATTTCCTTTAACCGCTACTCTTTCCATACTTAATATAGAATTATTAACATCATTGAATAAAGGTGTTTATTCTGCATGATGTTGAAGAGTCCTGCACAGAGAGAATTTCATTGAAATTATATGTGGATTTTATTGTATATTAGATATTCTAAGTTCAAATAGCACTGTTCTCATTTTAATGTTAGTAGATCCTCCAAATAATATTTTTAAGTATGAAATTGACTTTAAAGTATGAAATCTTACCTTGGTGACCTGTTCAAATGTTTTTTTCAAAACCATAAATTTTGTCTCTACCTTACTTTTGTTTGTTTAATGATTCTATTTCTAATTGGATTTGGTTCCTTACCTGCTTAAACTGCTCTTCGCCATGCATGTAATGCACAACATATTCTGACCTTTTCTGTTCCTGAATTTTTATATTGTAATTACTACTGTATTATCCCCATCAAATATTAAAATGATTGATTTATTTTAATCCCTTCTTTTCTGTTTCTCAAGTGTGCCAACTTGTACTGTCATCTCAGATGTCTGTAAACGATGCATTGTTATTCACATTCACAGCCACTAAGCACTTTAAAGTCTTATTTCAATTAAACTGTGTGTCACAGAATCATGAGTATCCCTGATATCTATTTTCCCCTTGCTCCCTAGCCATGAGATGTCCGTATTTCAATAGAAGCAGTATGCAGACAGGGGTGAGCATGTGACCATATATTGTCAAATGAATTTATTAGGGTGATTTTTTTCTCTTTTCTCTTTTTGGGAGGTTTGTCCTGTATGTGATGTGCATTGTGTGTATGCATGCCTGTGTTTATATGAGGCCATGCATATATGGAGGGATGTGTACATGTTTGTGTGTTTGTGTAGACCAGAGGTTGATACTGAGTGTCTTCCTTGATCATTTTCTGCTTTGTATATTAATAAGGATTCCTCACTCGAACCCATAACTCATTGATTCATCTAGTCTAAATGGTCACCTTGTTCCAATCATCCTTTAGTTTATCTATACACTGGGATTACACACAGACAGGAGCTGCCATGGTCCCTGTTTTATTATGTGGGTGCTATGAACTGAGTTCAAATTCTCAAACTTGTTCAACATAGTCTTTACTAGCTAAGACAAAACCCCAGCCCCATGTCTGGGAATCTCAGTTCCTAACAGCTGACCCTTGCTCCCTTTTTAGATCTTCCACTCCTGGAATACAGATCTGTTTCCTGGACCTCTAACTCATTTGAACCATAAAGAGGGGGACTACACCCTACAAACAGACAAGAGGGAGACTACACCCCGCAAACAGAGAAGTTGAAAACTGGAAAGGCTGTTTGCTGCTTAACAGTCAGAATAGAGCTGTTATCTACCCCTGGATTACTAAGAAACAAAATTACAGTAGGCTTTAACTAGTGTTATTTTAGATCTTTATTACTTTTAGGTGATTGTAATTCCTCCTAATAGTTACAAATTTCTCTATATTAATGTAAAAATGTTTGATTCTTATACGTGGACTTTGAAGTTTCCATGATACCTCATGCACTCACTAAAATAATATTCTTCATGGAATAAACCATGCCCTGGTCTACAGACCCTAAGCAGGAATTTCCAGTGAGTGGCAGGTGTGGAAAGAGTTGTGGCTTCCTAGTATCTTTATTCTACTGCCCTCCTTTGCATTCGGTCACAATGATTTTATGTCTTCTGGGTCCCTCTTCATATCTAAAATTTTAAAGTAATTATTCAATCTTTTTTCTTGACTTGTATGATTTTAATGCTGCATGGGGGAAAGCAGTCATTTGATAGGAATGACTTGGCAGTTTTAAAACTGGTAATTGGAAATCAATGCGCTCTAGGCTTCAGGCAGAAAACATAATGAGCAGGCCAGTCCACACGGACAAGAGATTATATGTTAATGCTATAAAAGGTCAGAACTGTACTAATTAAATTAAACCTGCGAGGCATTACTGGCATCTCCTCTGAATTACTATGCTCCTTCACAGGATATAGATTGACAAGTGACAGCCATATGACACCAATAAATTACCATTCATATTTAGTATACATTTTGTATATATTTATGTACAAAATGTATACTAAATATGAGTGCTAAGTTGATTGCATTGTGGACCCTATGATTACTTTAAAAAGACAAGCTTATAATGAAGTCATATATTAAGACAAATATTGGCTTTTAAAAATAGTACTCATGTTCATGAGGATTTTTGTGAAGTGAATTAAGATACCACCTATTTATGGTTTAGGTCAAAGTTCATATTAAGAGTATCTGTTGTTTGTTCTTCAGAGTTCTATCCTTGTAGCTCCATTATTTCTCTTGCTAAGAATTTATATTCTTTGAAGTCACTATTTGTATAATTCTTTGGTATCAGGCACATGGTGGATGATTAAATATTTTAAGATGGATTAATATGTGAATGGACAAGTAAATTACCGAATGAAGATGAAGACTATTCTCTGTTCATCTTAAGGCTTGTCAAAGGTGGTGGTGTTGGATGAGCTTTTGTCTGTTTTGCTCATTGAATGATGCCATGTTGTTGGAAAACATCTGGCTACAGTTATGTGAACCTAACTTGGGAGTTTCTTTGGGCTCATGTATTGTTTTCTTTCTTTAATTATATGATATATATTATACTGTTTCTTCCATGTATTGATGAATTTACTGACTACAAACACTTTCCTGATGTAAGTGTCACATTAGTGCTCCTGGATCTAGATTGAGGGATGACAATAGAATTCACCTGTGTAGCCTGCTCCTGTTGGCTCTTGGTGGTGGTTGCTTGGAAAGAGGAAGGAAACCCTTGAAGCCTCTTCCAGGAATGCTGTGTCTCTGCAGGTCTCTCTCTCTCATGGCTGAGTGGGGACTGAGAAGCAGTATGTGTTTCATAGAAGCATGTTTGATGAATACATTGCTTTGTCTGTTTCTGTATAATGGAAAGCTCTTATTTTTATCTTCTGTGAGCAAAGCTGGTATTTAGTTCTTGCCTTTCCATTATTGATTCCTCAGTCCAACAGAATTAAACACTAATCTTGTCTTTAAGTCCTTACATTAACACATGATGTGACTCTGAGTTAGCTATTCATAAGCCTGAAATTTCTTTTTTCTCTTCTCTTGAATGAATTAACGATAGTAGCTACTTCATAAGAATATGGCAGCTATTAAACTAAAATACAAATAGTGCACTTCCACTGTGGGTAGCTTAGATAAACTTGAACAAGGATTAGGTATAATAATTTTATCCTCATACCAATTTGTAAAGACTTTGAAGCCATGTGACTTTACTGTCAAATAAAGGCTGGCTTTTTATTTTTGCTCCAAGGTGACAATATACCTCTAGGCAATTTCAAGTAGAGAACTTAAAAGATAAGGAAGCTTGACATTAAAAATAAACTGGAAAATTTTTTACAACTAAACCATCATTAGAAGGATTCTTTCAAAAAGTGCAATAGAAGTTGAGAAACTCCAAAGTTCATATTTGAGAAATTCAAAGACTCAAAGAGGTTTACAACAATTTTTAATCAAAACCACTGCCAACCCATGGCTCGTGTGTGTGTGTGTGTGTGTGTGTGTGTGTGTGCTTAGGTCAGCCAACAGCTGGAGACTGGGATGAATAATATACCATTCCCACATCATCAGTCTGAAGAAGGCAGGGAGAAATGTTCCTGGACTTCCACCTGAGAAATAGATTTTCCAAAACAAAACAGATGAACAAGCCTTGTTGAGTGTGCAGAGGACTATATGACCCAGTACCCACTTGCCTTAAATTCTAGCTCCTTTGTATTCTATAGTAGATGCCTTCTACTCTGTTGCAGAAAAGAATTTTGAATTGCATATATTTTAAAAACTGAAATTAATCTAAAGACAAATACCGATTTCTTTTAAGAGGCAATGTCATTAATTACAGTTGATATTTTCCCAATGAAATGTTAAGCCATGAAGATGACAATTTTCAGAAGAATATATTGCAATGTTAAACCTAAATTAAAACATAGCAAAACATTTTATCTGAAAATTGAGAATCACTACATAAAATATTTACATAAAATCACTATAAGTCAGTCTACAGTTTTTTTCATGATGCTGGGAAGACCTCACACATGCTAGGCCAATGCTTACCATTCAACTATATGAATGGACCCTTAAAAAATATCCCTGTAGGCATAGTATTAAAGTACAAGAATATGGAATTCAGTTTTCCAAAATGTTTTTACATATCTGAAAGGGGCAAATCCCCAAACCAAGAAAAATCTTGATTTTTTTTGTTTTGTTTACGTACTATGTAACTAAGAAAAATGTGTGACCTAAAAATCTCTTTTATAAATATTTTCTGTATAATGAATATGGCTAAAATCTTTTGCTAGTATAAAGATTATTACATGGATTTTTATTCTGAAAGTATATTCCTTCTTTATTTAGTGCACACTCTGAGAATAAACAGTGATGAAATAAGAGTGAAAGTTATGTCTACTTTACTTTGAAAGGAGCAGCAGCCTCACTCCTTCAAAGGAGTGTACCTCCAGCAGCAAATGTGGAGCTATTTGTCCTCCTGGCCTTGGCAGTGATATGTCCCCAACTAAGCTAACAGGCACTCTTTCTGCACACTTCCAGCTTTGCATTTGCACATCCTTGTCTCGGGACTTGGGCCAGACTAGGGTGACCTTGGAATGAAGAAAAGACATACAGGCAGTCTCTCTCTCTCTCTCTCTCTCTCTCTCTCTCTCTCTCTCTCTGTTGAAGAAAGCCACTTGTTAGTTCCCGGCTGCTCAGACCTGAAATAAACACACAGAAACTATATTATTCAAATCACTGCTTAGCCCATTAGCTCTAGCTTATTATTGGCTAACTTTTATATCTCAATTTAACCCATTTCTATTAATCTGTGTATCACCACATGGGTGTGACTTACTGACTAAAGTTCAGGTATCTGTCTCCAGTGGGGCTCCCTGTCTTCTCTCTTGATTCTGCCCTTTTTTCTCCCAGCATTCAGTGTAGTTTTTCCTACGAAGCTCTGTTCCCCTATAGCTCTGCTATAGGCCCAAAGCAGTTCCTTTATTTATCNGGCTTTAACTTTAACATAGTAAAATTACACAAAATAGTTATCAAGCAAGAATTAGTTATATCTATTTTATCTTTTATCATAACTAAGAAAAACTATATTATTACTATATATTCTTCAACTCCATCAAAGATTCCAGAAGGATAGATATAATATTACCTAATTAAGCAAGACGTGCATTGTAAACAACTTACAAAACTCTAGAAATACAGGGACATCTTGCTGCCCGGAAAGTTACCCAAAGTTCTTCTGTACCATTGGGGCATCCATTTTCAGCCTACAGGCCCATA